>PVJO010001767.1:0-161171 GCA_004026905.1 Hystrix cristata | reverse complement strand
TATCTCTTTTTTCTTTTTTAAACAAAATATCTATTCTACCCCTTTGTCCTTATTTACACTTATGGTTTCTCATATCAGAGAAACAATTCGATGTGTACTAATAAGTGTCTGATTTATTTCACTTAATAGTATGTTCTCCAGGAACATCCATTTATATACAAATGACTCTAGTTTATCCTTTTTTATGGCAGTGTAGTACTCCATTGTGTAGAAAAAAACCACATCTTTTTTTTAGCCATTCATCAGTTGTTGGGCATTTAGGTTGTTTCCAAGACTTAGCTATTACAAATTGTGCTGCTATGAACATGGTGGTGCATATATCACTGTGATATGATGATTTTAATTCTTCTGGGAAGATACCCAGCAGAGGAATAGCTGGGTCAAATGGAGCCTCTAGTTGTTTTCTGAGGAATCTCCACACTGATTTCCACAGTGATTGGACCAGTCTACATTCCCACCAACAGTGGAGGCGGGTTCCTTTTTCCCTGCAGCCCCACCAGCACTTTCTACATTAATATTTTCCTAAAAAGTTATTTATATTGTTTCCAAATTTTCAGATATATTTACCAGTCAGTGGTATCAATAATAATGTGCAGACTCTGGAGTCCTCCTGGACCCCAGAGTGCATGTGAGTGTAGCAGTGCTACTGCCCCTTTTGGAGGCTGATGGCTCATTGTCTATCCCCACTACCTGTGCCTGCCCCACTACTGTCCCCTCCCACCGCCATTGGTACTGCTGCTGGGGTCTGTCGTTGGCCCTGCCTGGTGCTGGCTAGGGCAGCTGCTCCTGTCACTCTCTTGCTGCTCCTGGCAGAGCGAGGTTGTTCTCTGGCCTTGGTTTCACAGCCAGGAGCATCTGCCCTCCTTGGATGCCCTCCTTGCCCAGGCTGCTTGGGGTTGAGCCTAGCACAGGGCCTCTGTATCCAGAGGGGTCATGTGCAGACCGAGATCGGTCACATCGATACCACTGAAATCCAGTGTCTTTTAAACAGAAAGATTTTTTTATAACATTTTGAGGTAGACGTTTTTAAATTATTTGAAATATAATTCATATGGGGTGGCTTAGATAATTTGAGCACAGGGTCTGGCCCAGGCACTGAGCTGTAAAGCCCCTGTGTGGCCTCAGAGAATGGGTAGGTGTGTGTGTGGTCACTGGCTTTTTGGGATGCTTTCACTTATTTCTCACCTTTTCTTCTTTTTTCTGATTTCATCTTTTCATCAGGGCACTTTCCCTCATGGAATTGATATCGTGACCACAGCAGACTATTTCGCCGTTGGCAACACAGCTAACTGTTTCCTGGTTATAAGGTGAGTTTTAATGTGTAATATTCTCTTTGACTTTAGAAGTCAAAATTTAGTTTTGGCCATTTTCTCTCTTCCTTTTAGAATGAATATAAATATAATGTATGTGTGAAAAGTTAAAGATGGACCTGGGAGCAGTTAGAGGAGGGAGGCAGAGCCTGCACGCGCTCTGCGTCACCGTAGTCTTTGTTTCGGGGTGAGGCCTGAGGTGCTCTGCAGGGGCGGGTGGGCGGAGCTGCACCTTCTTCCTCAGTGGAGCTGCCTTCCCACCAGAAGACCAGACACTGGGAATGTGTCAGTTTCTCCAGTAAAAATGTGGATAAGGAGTGACTGTGTTTCTTTTTCTATTTCAATAAAAAGTGTTTCAAAGTTGAAGTTATCACCACATTGTTTATCAGATGAGTAAGAAAGAGGTATTTGAGAAATCAGGTTGAGGAATAAATTATTTAACATCCCTAACTACAGTTTGCAGAAATCACATCGAATGCTTTTATCTGTGTAACCTAAGTACTGGGAAAATTACTTCTCTTGTCTTATTAACCCATTGCAATACCCATGTAGAAAAAAGGGTATGATGTTATAAAGTGATTCATTTGCCTCAAATTAGGAGCAACATGCCCAGTACATTTTAAAAATTCTCGACCATTTTATACCCTGAGGACAGATTCTGTAGCAGCCCCGCTGTGCAGACCATGCAGAAATGACATTTCTCCATAACCAGCTATGACAGATTTTTAAAAAATGCAGTGACTGGCCGTGTCTCAGGAGGACTCTGGCCAGATCACCCCTTCTCATCTCCCGCAGTGTCTGTCCTGTCCTGCCCATCAGTTCTTTCCTGTTCTCCTTCTGTTTCCTCTGTTAGTATGTCTACTGTGCATGGAGAGGCTGCCCCCTTTTCCTGAGTTTCTTGAAGTAGCTGGCAGTTTTGTGTTCTGTGGAAATGCTCCAGAAAGGTGGCCTGCTTCTGGCTGACCTTTCCCAGTATGTTCTGCACCCTTGCCAGGTGCAGCCTGCGTGGTCCACCATAGGTTTCTTGGCCAGGACCCCTCCCACTGTATCCTGCTATGTGCCTGGACCTGGGTGAAGGTGGCAGGAGGGCACTCGGCTCACAGGGGGCACCTGCTGAGGAAGCCAGTGTGGTAGCACATCCAGGTGGAGGGGTTTGAGCAAGCAGCCTGGGCAGTCCTGTGGTCCCCATGCAGCGTGGGGGCTGTTCTCTGGTGACTGGAGATGGAGGAGTCGTAGTGGCTAGGCCCATGGGCCAGGAGGTTGTCCAGGTGCTGGCCCATGCAGCACAGCAGAGTGAGGAGGAGGTTCCTGGTGGGTGCTAGAGAGGCTACGCACACTTCTCTGTCCATGCTCAATTTGGGGGCTTTGTAGCTCCCTCAAGGGGACAGAGCTGACCTGCTAGAGCAGTGAGGGTTCCTCTGGAAACTGGGTGTTCTGCTACACAGACCAGAATCGAGACTCACTGAAGGCCCCCAGGAAGACACCATGGAGACCCCTGTAGTTGTCTCTACCACGTCACTGCCCTTACCTTTGACAGGTGTTTGTGGTGATGGGAGACCCTGCAGGTTTAGGGTGTATATTTTGATAGATTTCAGTGAGTACAGACCTGAACCTGTCACCACGATCCAGGCAGCAAAGGGGTGTCGCTGTGCCTATGTGTGCTGCTCTGGGTGGCCCTGGTCACACAGGTCTGTATAGATGGAGTCGCATGTCTGCTGTGCTTGTCCTGCCTTCTCCTTGCACCCACATGGGAGTGGTGTGTGCCCTGGGCCGGTGCTTTGTGTGTCTTCTCTTGCTGTATGTGTTCCCTTGTGGAGATGTGCATGGTCTGGGGCCTCTGTGCTCCCTGGTACGTGGTGAGGCCCATCTGTGCTGTCGGCCATGCTGTGGGTGTGTGAAGCAGCTCATCGGTTGTGTAGGTATCTAGTAGTCTCTTGTCCGCATATTTACTGGGTTGGTGGTTTTCTTCTTGAGCATCTGAGGACCTTTCTTTCTACCTTTTGGACACAGTTCTTCTCTTGGCAGTGTCTTCTCCTGTCTGTGTTGTGTCCTTTCAGTGTCCTACATGCTCCTGTATCAAAATCTTTTTTTTAAAAAGCTTTATTTTTACATATGTTTTGTTACATGTAGCTTGTGTATAGTACAATCACTGATTTTGGATGTGTTGTTTGGTGTGAGGTGGGTCTGACTGAGTCTGTAGTGAGTCTAAGGTGACCACCGCATGGTCTGTGTGGAGAGCGTCCTTCCTCCACAGGTGGGCTGTGTGGCCCTGCCCAAACTGTTACCTGCTGTCTCTGGGTTTTCTGTGAGTGGACGGCAGTGAGTTGTGTCTGACTTTTTCCCTTTGCCTCACAGCATTGGATCATGCTGTTACCAAGTCCGTGAGGATCCTGCTGGATTACTGCTGAGTGGCAGTACTTGGTGTGGACATTCTATGATGTATTGTCTGACTGGCCAGGGACGCTGGGCACCTGTGGTGTAACCTCTAAATGCTGGGCAGGTGTGTGCTTATCTGGCCGTTTCTGTTTTCAGTTATAGGACTTTGGTTGGGTTCTCTTCTTGCTCTTGTAAATTTCCTTAACTGATTTCCAGCACCTTCATCCTTGAACACCATTTTTGTTTTTTATTTTATTTATAAAAATTTTTATTCTAATGGTACATTTTAGATGTACATAGAGATAACATTCATCATAGGGGATTCAAACCTGTATATCATATATCTTGTTGCTTCTTTTTTTCCCATGCCCCTCCCCTCCCTTCCCTTTGAACACCATTTTTATTGTTTGGTTTTTTCCCTTCTCTTCTCTCCTCTCCTCTCCTCTCCTCTCCTCTCTTCTCTTCTCGTCCTCTTCTCTTCCTCTTCTCTTCCTCTTCTCTTCTTTTCTTGTGCCAGAGATGGAACTCAGGCCTTGCACTTGCAAGACAAGCACTCTAACCACTGAGCTGAATTCCCAGCCCCTGAACACTGTTTTAAAAACTGTTTATTTCATAGGAACTTTGCACAGATCAAGGTGACCCCTAAGTGTAGCGTCTCCTTCTGTCTTCTAACTCATTAACAGCTGCCTTCTGTTCACTGTATCTTGCCCCTCCTGTTCCCACACCCCACAGAACAGTCCCAGAGAGAGCCACTGGGACATTCCAGAAGACTTCAGATGTGCCTTGTTGGAGGTCCCCTTGCTAGCCCTGACCTCCAGCTCTCATTGTCCTGGACTCTTGCAGGAGCCTCCTGCTGCCTGCTCCACAGCTCTGTCCCTTGTTCATGCCCTGCCCCCTGTTCATGCTCTGCCCTGCAGCCCTGTGTCACCAATTGGCTGAGGGTTCTTTTGCTCAGTTTGGATATAAATCAAAATTGGCAAAGTGCCAGGAGTGGCACACACCTGTAATCCCAGCACTTGTGTGGCTGAGGCAAGAGGATTGCTATGATTTTGAGGCCCGCCTGGAATCAAAAAAGCAAAAGCAAAACCAAACCAAACCAAAACAAAACAGAAAACCAAATGGCAAAGTGCAGCTTCCTTGATGTTAGTGGCTCCAAGCTTTGAATGCCAGTGTTTTTAGCTCCTAGGGTTACATCTCTTGGTGTTACAGTGCTTGGGGGTTCTTAGCCACCCTGTCAGTACCTCAGCAGCTGAAGCTTGTAGTTCCCTTGGTGACTCTTGGAGTTCTTCCAGCAGCTCTGCAGCCTCTCTGGGACTGTTCTGTAGGTCTCTGCCTGCACCCTTAGCTCTTCATGGCCCCATCACTTTCTGGAGCTCTTCAGGGCTAATAGCCCTTATTGTTACCAGCTCTTCATTACAGCCCACCCAGCCCACTCTACCCGAGGTAAGAATCCCAGTAGGCAGTAAGGCCACCTGAGTGAGTCTTACTGGGAGGGAAACGTGCTGCAGCAGGGTTGGGGGGTGCACAGGAGGGCTCCTTCCTGGACTGCCCAGGAGTGTGAGGGAGTGCTGCTTATGCCGATCAGAGGTGGGCTGCATGTGCAGTTTCCTGCATTTTCAGGTCTATTTGAGAACTTTGGAGTAATGGCAGAGAGGGCAGGGTCACTGGGGCTAGATCCATGTGTTACGTTTGCTGTGGCCATGGGGTGTCTAGGACAGCTGTTGTGGCAGCTTGACTGAACTGTGGGGAAAGCTGTTTCTTGACTGACAGCTCCTCATGTCCATGAAAATGGTGTGGCTGAAACTGTGACTGTTGCTCCTTTGGAGGAGTCCCCAGGAGGGGCAGCCGTGCTCATCATGGCCCACTAGAGTTTGGGGATTTGGGGACTATCAGCACTGGGCTCTGATTGGTCAGCCATGGTCTTTGGCTGTTCCTCAGAAGTGACAACAGCAGCCCAGAGCAGGGGAGGGCTGCTCCCTGGTTAGCCTAGAGGACAGCCCCCAAGCAACCACAGAGGTGGTGGGAAGATAATGCCTGCTCCAGGCCATCCTGGGGAGGTGACAGAGAGGATGCGAGGGATCACATCCCCTCTGGCTTTGTTGTGGGAAGTTCAGGCCTCTCACCAGGACCTGTGAGAGGTCTCACCCATGTCCTGCTATCTCCCCACACCCCTTATAACATGTCTCTCTGTTTCCTCTTGCACTTGCATGTCCATCTGCCCCCTAGTGGACACTCTTTGGTTCACAGTTAGCCTCCAGGACCCTGTGTGCTGGCAACAGGTGACCTAGGATGCTTCCCCAAGGTCAGTGCTACTGGTGGTGGAGCTAGGGCTGGAGTACAGGAGGCTGGATCCCTACTCATTTCTTGCCACTCAGCTGGGTCCCCACCCATCTCCTGCCACATGGCCAGATGCCCATCTGCCTCCCGCCAAGTGACCTGGTGTCTGTCTGCTTCCTGCTGTGTGGCTACGATTGCCTGCCTGATTCTCTGTATCTTGCACCTCACCATACCCTGCAGGGGACTGTCAGGTGAGCAGACAGCCTGCATGGTGCTGCACAGCCTGGTTCTTTGTTGACATGGATGCTGTGACGCTTGCTGGAAAAAGCCACATCTGTCTCCTGTCCTGCCCTGGTGTCCTGTTTGGGAGAATCACACTTGGCGTGTGTGTGGGTCAGTGTGTGCTGGCATGGTCTAGAGAGCTGCCCACGCCCAGGTGAGGGTAGCTCCTGATGCAGGTCAGTGGAGAACATAAGGTATGTGTTTTCTTTGCCTGTGTCTGGGAGCCCATCCTGTCTGCATCCAGGCAGTGATCTCTGTAGGCCCCAGGGCGGCGGGCTTCATCTAGTCTTCTCTTCTAGACAGTGTGGAGTGTGTTTCTGCATGTCTGAGAGGATTTCCTGTTGGAATTCTGACCATAGGGTGTTGATGTTTACATTTCCCAGTTCATGTGATCTCTGTCCACAGAGGCTGCCCAGCAGGGTTCTGGGCCCTCCTAGTCTGTGGTCAGTGGCAGCAAAGCCCCAAGACAGGCTGTGGGGCAGGTGTGCAGCCCTCAGCCTTCCCTTCCTGCAGGAAAGGGACTGTGAGCTGCCTCAGGAGCCCAGTGTGTGCCGTGAGCTGCTTGTGAGGACTTCGCTTGAGACCATGCTGTCTGTGTTGGTTTGGAAGAACCTGTTTCTTTTAAAGAATCTCGGATGGGACCATTGCAGATACTTTTTCTGGTTTTGTTCTTTGCCTTGACTTGATTTTTTGTTGTGTTTTCCTGGCAGATGTTTTTCTTTGGGGATTTGTGTTGGAATCTGTCAGCATCCTCCTTCATGGCTCTGGATTTCAGTCATGATTTGGATGCCTACCTACTTGGAGGTGAATTTTTAAGCTCCCCCATATTATTTCTAAGAGGTGTAACTATTTTTTTGTAGTGCTGTGGTCTGACGTGCACTTGGCAGGCACTCTACCACCAAGATGCCCCTTACTTGTGTTTTCAGGTGTCTTTTGTGTTCCACCTGCTGAGCCATGTGCCATGTGGCTCAGCATGTGCTGACTGGATGTGCGTCTGGGGCCTGCACCTGCCTGGGGACCTGGGCTTTCTTCTACCTTGTGGTTTGCCTTGCCTAGCGCTGGGTACCCCTCTAACTGCTCTCCAGGTTCTTAGAAGCATAGTCAGAGAGAAGATGCTTTTTTAGGGTCTGGGTGTTTCCACCCCGCACTGGCTTCAGGTCCACCCGTGTTGTTGAGTGGCCTGTTTGTTGCTGTGGTGTATTCTGTCTCTGACTGCAACTCGCCTATTGGTTTGCCCATTGGCTAGTAGTTACCCTGTTCCAAATTTTTATCTTTTGTGAAAATGTATTTAGAAGTCTTATGTGGAGTATGTTTTCATATCTCTTAGGTAAGGACTTATAAGGGGTGTCTGCAGATTTAACTGTGTAAGAAACTGCCAAGCTGGTGGCATGCAGTTTGGGCTCTCCAGCCTCTTGGTTCTGGTGCTGTCATTGTCTCAAGCTTTTGGCTGTGGTGGGTACAGCGGCCCTCTCTCTCTGCTGATGGCTGGCTGGACATTGAATTGGGCTTCTATTTATCTTCTTTTGTGATATTTCTGTAAAAACCTAGGCAAGTTTTTCATTTGGGTTTATTTTCTTTATATACTTATATACAAGTTCTTTGTTATTTCTTGTGTATTCCAAGGTCTCTTTCTTCCAGTCAAAGGCTTGGCTCTTCATTTCCTTAATACGTTTAACGGCTTTACTGAAGCATAATTGACCCACGTTATATGCATATAAAGTGTATGGCTTGCTAAGTTCATCACAATTCAATGCCCATGAAGCCGTAGGTGGTGGCCAGGGTGGTGAACACGCTCTAATCCGTGGGTTCCTACTGATCTGCTTCTGCTAGCAGATTGTATTCTTTAGAATTTTGTATAAACAGGAATAAAATGGTATACACTTGATTTTGGTTGCAGAGGTTGTGGCCTTGTGTAGTGGCAGCTGCCTGGTGGTGGTGGGTTGTCCCCACTGTGGTGCCTATGCACGCAGCTACCCTACCCATGTGCATGGCCTGTGTGGATAAGCACTCACCTTCCTTTGGTAGCTGTGCAGCAAGGGAATAGCAGATTGTCTGGTAGATGTCATAATTTGGAAGAAATAGTTTCAGCAAGTTACTGCTCTATTCTGTGCCCTTCCATGCGGTGTGTGAGGGCTGCATCACCTCCACATCCTCATGCCTCTTGGTCTTGTTTCTTTCAGTGTATCTATTGCCGGCTTCCCTGAGTACACCCAGCCAATGATCGACCACCTGATTGCCATGAAAGTCAGCCACTGGGACGGGTAAGTTGTGGTCCTCAGGGCCCTTGTTTTCTAAAGGAGAGATAAAACCGAGCTGATAAGCTGTGAGTGCCTTTTCTCATTGTAGATTCATGGTTTAAAATAGCTCCTATGAAGTAGTGAAGTCCCAGCCTCCACCCTGGCCCTTTGGTTAGTAGTCTGTCTCCAGCTGCCCCTGGGAGCCCAGGTTGGGTGTGTCTGCAGGGCCATGTTCCCTTGTAAATGCAGCCTCAGTGTGTCACCAAGGAGGCCATGACCTGGGGACTGAAGGCCCCCCCCCCCTTCTGCTCCACCTGGTACTCCCTGGCTCCTGTGTGGTCTGTATGGAGCTGAGCAGGCTTCATGGCTGCTTTTGTAATTATAGTAGCAGCTCAGGGTATCTTAGCATTTTATAGGAAGTTAAATATGTCTTGTCAAAGAAGAAAGCTACACGTGTAATTCAAAGTACTCAACAGAGTGTAAGTGCTGTTGCTGTGCCCCAGGCTGGCACAGCCTGGCCAGTTCTTCCTGGGAGGACACAGGCATAGCCGTAAGGTACAGCAAAGGCCTGGGACAGGGGCAACTTTGTCAGGATGTCTGCTCTGAATCTCAGTGTACAGGGCATGCTCTGTGCAGAACGTTCTTCATGGCCAGTGGGGAACATGTTCCAACTTTGCCGAGGACCAAAGCCTTGAAGATATTCACTGATGGCCGCAGCATAGAGCCCCTGCCTACACTGTGCGGCCTGGATGGAGCCTTCCCATTGGGAGCCTTTGGCACAAGCTCTGCTGCCTTTTGGGCTGACTGTGGCCTTACTGCACGAGCTTCCACCTGCGGCTGCTCACAGCTGGGTGCCAAGTGCACTGTGGGGCCAGAGACCCCATCAGTTTCCCTCTCATACAGTGCAGCAGCCAGGATTGGAAACATGCAGCCCCTACATGGGCTGAATTTCTGACCTACTGAAATCTCAGGCTGTTTTATCTGTTTCTTGCTTCAATTCTCTCAGTTTTTCCTTTCTGCATTTTGGGTGAGGGTCTCTTATTAGACACATATACATTATAATTTTTGTGTAGTCCTAATATTTTAACCCTGTCATTATGGATGTTCCTCCTCATCTCATGTCAGATTTCTCATGTCATGTGATTTGACGCTGTGCAGGCTAGCTGCTTTCTCTTTAAAGGGCCACATGGTAAATATCTTAGGTCTCCCACAAATTTTATGGTTTTTTCTTACGCATTACTTTAAAAATGAAAAACCATCCTTCGCTCAGGGCCTGTGGAGAGTAGCCTCAGGAGAGGTTTGGCCAGCTGGCCACAGACATCGTCCAGCTGCAGAGGCATTGGGATTCGAGGCTGGAGAACATTCTCTTCATGTATCTGCCACATTTTGCTGATCCTCAAGTCCTTTGAGGGACCTGCATAGCTCCCACCTCCTACTGCGTGAATGTGGGTGTACAGATGCCTCTGTTCACTTGCATTTCTTCCCTGCCCAGGGCCATCCGAGAATTGTCAGCCAAGGCGCTGCACAGGCTGGTCCCACGAGCACCTGAGTACTTTGCCACGCATGGTAGGTGTGCCTGCCGGCCTGTGGACCCCATCAGCACACACTCATCCATATAAGTATGTGCAGCATAGACATGGGCTAAAGATGACATCCTGTTCCTCTTTTGCTGAGAAATGTCTGAAGGGCCAGCTGTGGACTTAATTGGGGATGGTGTGTGGGCGGACGAGGCATGTCCCTGAGAGCGTCTCAGAGGTGTCCACACAGGCCTCGGGGTGCAGACTTAGGGGCCATGTCAGCTTCAGGCAGCAGAGCTGACAAGTCAACAAGTCTGTTGGTGTCTGTTTGAAGATTGGCTTGACCTCAGATTCAAGGTCTGCCTTGTGCAATGGTTACTTCTGAGTACCATGGTGCAGTCTGCATTTGCTTTTTCCCACTGGAGAAGAGTCTGCACCTCTTCTGTCTTGTGTATTCATGTGGCATAAATAAGCATCTAGCTCAAATGAGAGTCTGAGAAGACGAGTCACTCGTGTCTTGCAGTGCTCCCTGCCCTGCTATCGATGACGCTGAGTCCGGATCTGCACACGCGACATGGTGCCATTCTTGCCTGTGCAGAGGTCACCCATGCCCTGTACAAGCTGGTGGCACAGAGGGACAGGTAGGGGATGTTGCCCCATGCTGGTCTGTGGGAGGCTGTGGGGTCAAGGTGATCTTGGGTGTGGGTGGCTGCAGGGTCGTGTTGATCTCAGGTACAGGAAGAATTGTGATCTTTAGTTCCTACATTTTCCTTTGAGATTTGTCAGTGTCAGTACCACCCACCTCTCCTCTGGGGGCCGTGTGGCTGTGGGGCTATGTGGCTGTGGGGCTGTGTGGTGTCCTGTCTCATCTCATCGTGCTGCTGGGAGGTGATGAGTTGGGTGATAAGAGCCAAAATGCCTGGTCAGAGGTGGTCTGGAATGGCTCATGTGGTCCGCATTCTTACTCTTCCATTACTTTTAGTAACTCATGGAACTAGACAGTGTAGGTTGGAGAGTTTCCCTCGGGGACTTCCTGGGTGGCTGTTTGTAGGAATGACAGGGAAGCCTGCAGGGAAGGTCATAGGCTTCCAGGAGGAAGGAAGGTGCACCAGCAGTCACCCACAGTGGCCACTCGGGAGAGAGCCCTGAGGATGCAGTGGCCACACCTGTGTGGGCTCTTCTCCCAGCCCCGTGGGGACTCGTTTCTGCTACAGTGGGCACTGGATGGGACGTGTCCCAGTGCAGGGTTGTCTCTGTGCTTAGCATCCTGGCTACAGGGTCAGAGCGTGAAAGAACACCCTGACGCCCATCTGCTGGAGCCAATTCAGGAGAGCCTGGGATGGTGGAACCTGGCAGGGAGCAGACCTGGGCTGCTGGTACCTGGCAGCTCTTTGGTGTGTGCAGGACTAGGGCTGGGGTCCTGGGCCCTATAACCTCAGTCCTGTGTTTGACCCTCTGCAGGCCTGTCACAGACTACCTGGATGAGAAGGCAGTACAGGGCCTGAAGCAGATCCACCAGCAGGTTTGTGTGTGCCCCGAAGCGTGACCTTCTGCGGGGTCTCCACCCTCCTCAGCCCCAGCAGCTGCTATTTGCCTGCAGCCTTGGGCCCCAGTAGAGTGACCTGGTGCCATGGTGGTAGGGTGGGGTCTCTCTCTGGGCACTCTTCTGCAGCCAGAAGTGTGTGTGGGGGGTGGGTTCTTGGGGATTCATCTGGGAAGGGAGGTGGGTACAGCCTCTTCCTTGTGTGGCCAGGCTGCTGTGTTGATGGCATGGCGCAGCCACCGGGTTGTAGGAGGGCTGCACTGTATTCCTGGGACCAGTCCTGGCCTTCGGGGTCTTGAGGTATCCTGCAGAGCATGTCTTGGTGGGCTGGGGAGGATGCCTGCATACAAAGGCCTTTACTTTCCACCGACTGTACATCTACAGTTGGGGTCTCGAGTCTCCTGAAGTTAAATCCACAATTATGTATGTACATCTCTTTGGGGTATGTATGGTGTGTGTATTTTTCCGAATTTGAGGTTCTCTGTACCGTCAGTGACTCAAAGTAAAATATGAACTGCAGATCTAGTAACATAGGAGAATTTCAAAATAGTTCCTAAGGACGGAAATATTTCACTGTTTCTTGTTCCATGTAGAGTTTTCTATTCTTGATATGTTTTGTTTTTTGAGGCAGGGTCTGACTATGTTCCGGGCTGACCTTAAACTTACTGTTTACCCCAGGCTGGCCTTGAACTTGAGATTCTCCTGCCTCAGCCTCCCAGAGTGCTGGGATTACAGGCCTGTGCCATGATGCCTCTATATAGTGATGGCCACTTAGCCTGTGGTCCTCATCCTGTTCTTGCCCTTAGCTTTATGACCATGGCAGAGCTGTTGTCTAGTTTGCCTGTGTTTCTCACTTGAGTCCCATGTCTTTGTCCAGCGTCAAGGTGAGGGTTAGCCCCATCAGCAGCTGAGAAAGTAGGGCTGCTCAGTCCTCCAAGCAAGGGCGTCCTATTTCTATGAAGTAAAGTGTTCATAGGACCACTTCCTTGAGTTTTTGTAAGGAAGAATCTGTTTAAAGGGTTGGTAGTTTGTGCATTCAGAACTGAAGTGGCAGTGACCATACTGTGCAGTGCTTTTCCGTTCTTTTGAAGAAAGATTGGCTCTCTGCCTGAGAGGCTCTGCGCGGATAGGAATAGTTGGTTCCTGCTTTTCCTTCCTCTCTCTATGCCTCAGTGTCCCCTCTGAGGTAACCCACCTGAAGAACTTAGTGAGGGCCCAGTGGAGAGGGAGGCCTCTGTCCTGGGCTTCCTGGGCCTGGTCCTAGTTTGGTCCATCTGTCGCTGTCTCTGCTGATTCTCACTGATGTTACCTGCAGGCTGCATCACCTTAAAAATCCTGATTAGCTGAATAACTAACTTCCAATTCTTTGTTTTTAGCTTTCTGATCGTCACCTGTACAGGTAAGCTCCCCAAGCCGAAGCTCTCCCTTGCCGGGTCTCCATGCAAAGTCATGGGCATAAACTGCTAGGCTGTGCTGTCCTTGGCATAGCCGAGTCCTGGGCTCAGTTCCGGGCTGTCCTGGACATTGTGTCCTGTGTTTACTTTGTGTGAAGAGGTGTGACGATCACTTGCTTGGGGATTGAGGGCGTGAGAGTCCTTGGCTGGAGGTCACAGGCCTCCTGCTTGTCGGCGTGCTGCCTTGTCAGTGTCTCACGCCTGAGGGGTCATACAGTGTGCAGCTTTTCGAGCCTGTGTCTTAGCTGGCGCCTGTTGTCTTAGTCACACATGCAGCTTGTGTGCTGATCTGCTTCATGTGCCTTGTGCCGCACCATTTCCCAGGCACTCTGAGCCGCCTCCTCCATGGCATCCTTAGTTTGCGGTGTCTGGCGACAGACGTGCTGTCTTCTGTGGTGAAGTGACTGCTCAGGCCTCAGTTCATTCAAGTATTCATTATGTGTCCCCTTACTGAGCCATCAGAGCTCTTTGTCAGATGTGTTTTGCCCTCGTTTGCTCCTGCTCTGCAGTGGTGCAGTGGTGGAACTGTGTGGGGTCTCACCTCTCTCCTGCCCTCCGGAAGTTGGCAGCCACATGGCAGTGCTCGCCTTGAGCCCCCAGGGGCTCAGACTCTCTTGTTTGGTTCTTGTGGCCTGTCAGGACTGGTGGTGTCACCTCACAGTTCCCTCATCGTGAGCATTTCTTTCTCATGAGGTCTTTCAAAATTTTTTCCACTCCTGCTTTTGTCACAGTTCCCCCTGAGCCCTGCCCAGGTTTGAGTAAAGTTCTTTAGTTTTTGGCTGGTATACATGCCTAATGCAACAGAAGCAGTTTGGAAGATTAATTCGACTTTACTTAGAAGATGGGGTGATGGAGTCTGTGGTGGCCTCTTGTGTCCAAGAAGTGGGTGTTGTGGTCTCTGTGCAGGGTGTGAGGCTCCCCTTGTGGGCATGGGCAACTCAGGGTGTGGCTGACGTCCACCTTCTTGCCTGGCAGGGTGTGCTTCTATGTGACCTTGGGGGTTGCACTAGAGTTCCAGCAGAATAACCAGTGCGAGAGGCTCAGGAGAATGTGAGCCAGAGCTTGCTTCTTTGGGTGTGCATTTACCCTGGAGCCTCAGCATCATTCTTGCCCAAACACTGGTGAAGGAGAAATAGGAGGTCTTTCGTTCTGCTTTTGTTGTCCAATTAATTAAAAACTTTTGAGTAGTAATTTTTTTTTTTTTTTTTTTTTTGCGGTGCCGGGGATCGAACTCAGGCCCTTGTGCTTGCAAGGCAAGCGCTCTAATCACTGAGCTAAATCCCCAGCCCCCTTGAGTAGTAATTTACACATAACAAAACTTATTTCTAAGAGTAAAATTTGACAAGGCTTGACAAACTCATGGAATGAGAGGATGTAACCCTGAACATTCTTATTGGTTTTTCAGGGGCCTTGGAGGAGAGCTCATGAGACAAGCAGGTAGGTCGGAGGGCCCTTTATTCCAGCTTCACAAGAGAGACATCCTGTGGCACTCCTGTCACTCCTTTAATGTAGCAACATTTGGGGCAGGGCCCTTTGGTGACACCAGCAGCAGGACTTCTTGAGTTGGAGGTCCCACCCTCTTGCCTGACCAGCTCCCCACACTGCTGCTGTGTGTGTGACTTACTGAGTCCTCTGCTTCTAAGTTCTGACCACCTCGAATAGCTGGGTGGGCAGCTCGGGTGTAGTGAACAGAGGTGTCCCGTCTCTCATGTGACTCTTTCTCTCTTCCTCTCTCATACAATATTTAAATTAAAATAGCTCTAGTGCACAGAATGATTTCCAGAGTATATTTTTTAATTGTTTGCAGGGAGCTCACCTGATACCTACAGGTGGACATCTAGATTCCCCAAAGCCCGTTCTGTTGCTCTTGCTAGAAACTGGGAGCTCACGGGCTTCTAGGGGTGCTCCTGGGGTGACTGGTCACGGCTGGCTGCATAGGTGCACCTGAGCTACCTGGGGGTAGCGAGAAGGCTCTGGTCAACAGGTGCCCACAGTGCGCGGGGCGGGACCCTCATTGGAGTGGTCAGAGAAGTCAGTGCCACCCAGGCTTCTGTACAGCTGGGGGCAGCAGCTCCCACCCCTCCATGCTGCCCTGAGGCTTGTTGTGATGGCTTGGAGGCTGCACCAAGAAGATGGGCCTTCCGAGTGTCCCGTGCCCCTCGGCATCCCCCGGCAGGGCTGCTGTGAGTCCCAAGTTGTCTGTGTGGCAAGGAAGGGTTGTGTGGAGCCTGGGCATGAGTGGGACCGAGCCTGGTACCGTCAGCCTCGCGGGACCCGATGCTGGGTAGAAAGCTGGCCACCTGGGAGCTGGAACAGAGGGCTCCCGGGACTGGCTTGAACTGCGGCACTCATGACAGCATGTGCACCTGTGCCGTGGCTGGCATTTGCCATCATGGAGTGGACAGGAGGCAGTGGCCCCATGGGGAGCACAGAAGGCCCAGCAGGGCACACATGTGCACGCCCTCGAGGCAATGCCTGTGCAGAGTGCAGAGTCGGGTGGGATCTGCCAAGGGGAACAGCAGAGACCAGCGGTGCCTGTGTGGTGCCAGGCTGGAGGGAGGAGCTCACACGCTGGAGGTGGAGTCCAGGAGCCCACCGTGAAGCCCGTAGGGTGGTGGTGGTGTGGCTAGGGACCCATGCAAGGTGGAGGTGACGGAGGCCTGCAGCAGCTATAGCAGGCCTTGCCTTTGGACTCAGTGGCCACATTGAGGACACTGAGTACATGGGCCTGGTGACAACACATCAGTCTTCATGAGGCTCAGTGTGTGGACCTTGAGCCATCTTGAAGTAGGAAGGAAGAATCTGTCTGTAAGAGGCTGCTGGGACTCTCAGACCCAGGGAAGGCTGCAGGACTACTGAGCTGCTTTGTGGTGGTTTCTGTGCGAGTGTGAGGAGGGAGACACAGAGCATGCTCCAGATGTAGTGTTGACACACACACCTCATTTCAGGTAGGGCATTGCCAAGGAAACCACAATCCTGAGGGTTGGAGTGCTGGGCTTCCCTGACATTGCTCCTGACATTGCTGGTGGGGCTGGCCCAGCTCCCATCAGTGGCCTTGCCCTGCGTCACCTTCTGTGTGACAGCTCATTCATTGTAAGTGGGCTGTGGGGAGGAATTTCAAGGACTGCGGGTAAGCCTGGCATGTAGACTTGCTGAGGTCCTGGTCCAAGTGTGGGTGAGCAGGCTTGGGTTTGAGGGTCCTGCAGCTGAGAGGCTAGGGCTGGGTGAGCCTCCTGTGTCCTGACCCACGCTTCCCACCCTGCCCTGGTCTGTGGATGTCGCTGAAATCTGAGAACTCCACCAGCTTGTGTCAGTTGGCGTGTGGAGCTCCGGGGTTATAGCCCTACAGCTGGTCCCCTGGCGAAGATGGGCATGTGGTTTGGGGTGTGACTTGGCCATAAGTGGCAGGCGTTGCCTTCTGATGCAGTTTGTGGTAACCTCGGTCACCCCTCAGGGGGCAAATTGTGTAACTGCATTAAAGCCTACTCTTTCTGCCTAATACAGCAGTAGCTTTCCTACCATGAGATAAGTCTAGTGTCCTCTAGACTCCTTCACTGTGGCATGTGCTGTGGCTTGGTGAATGCCCTGGAGTCCTTTGCAGAGCTATGCATCTTGTGTTATAAGAAGCTGCTGAAGTGTGTCCGGAGTGGCCATGCTGCTCTACACCTGACATATGGTTGTGTGCTGCACTGTCTCCAGGTCCTCACTCATGGTCTGTGTTCTGCATCATCATTGTTGAAATTGTAGCCATTGTAATAGGCCTGTGGTGACGTCTCACTGAGTTTCATGTGTACAGGAAAACCTTGGTTTACAAGCATAATTTGTTCTGGAAACATGCTTGTAATCCAAAGCACTTGTATATTGAAGTGAATTTCTCCGTAAGAAATAATGGAAACTCACATGATTCGTTCATATAAAAAAAAGTTCAAAAATGTTCATATGAGTGATTATAATACTGTAATATAATATAAAATGGTAAAGAAAATATAAAATATAAAAAAAAATAAGTTAACGTGCACTTATTTTTGAAAACCTTCATGACCGATATGAGAAACAAGAAAGGAGAGTTATGTAGGACGACTTTCACTGTCACTAATGGAATCTCTGCTATCAATAGAATCTTTGTTTTTGCGCAGCTTTAACAAGGAACCTATCCAGTGGCACTTGCTGTTTGTGGATATCTTGGAAATGTGACATTGCATTGTGTAAAACAAATTCATCAGTTTCACTGCTACAGCCTTATTCAGGTGTTGTCTTCTGCAAAATTTTGCACTGTTTCCACATTTTACACATCTCCATAATCTAATTTGAAGTGAGGGATTCTTCCACCTTTTTATCCTCCTCCTCTGCAGACAAGATTGCCTCCATAACCTCTTGCTCTTGGGAGATGATCACCCACAATCCCCCAGAGAGAAGGTTGGGGGAGAGAGGGAGAGAGAGGGAGATCCGTTGGCTAAGTTGTGATCCTGTGACATTCAGCATTACATTCTACTTGTATTGCAAGACATAGCGCGTTTATCAAGGTAAAATTTATTAGAAATGTTTGCTTGTCTTGCAGAACACTTGTAGAACAAGTTATTTGCAATCCATGGTTTTACTGTGTTTCCCTAGGGGCTGAACATCTTTTCGTTACATTTATTATCTGGATAAAATGCTTTAAAGTTCATATGCAGGTCAGATTTCTAAGAAAAACTTTTGGCTGGGTGTGGTGGCTCTTGCCTGTGATCCCAGCACTTGGGAGGCTGAGGCAGGAGGATTGCCATGAGTTCGAGGCCAACCTGAACTACATTGTGAGATCCTGTCTCAAAAAAAAAAAAAAATTAATGAGGCTTTGCATTTTCTAGCCCTTAAAACATACTGTAAAACTACTTCATTCGAAACAGTCTCATGTTTTCCCGGGAGCAGGAGACAGGTTGGGAGAGGCCCCAGGAGAGGCCCCAGGAGAGGCCCCAGGAGAGCCCGCCACCACTGTGCACATCAGAGGCATCTCTGTTTTAGTGATAGTGTTGCTCGGTGAGCGAGTAGGTCACATGGAGATGAAGCTGCATCCCTGCCACATGGTGCTGACACCACGCCATGATCAGCTGAAAACTTAAGTAGGAAAAATGTAGTTAGAAAGATCTTCAAAGACATTTTTGCGGGCATTATTTCTTGAAAAAGCTTCCTAATTTAGAAAATTTCAAATCTGCATAAAAGTGAAGAAACATAGTCCACAGGTCTGAGGTGCCCCTCGCTGGCCTGGTGGGTATAAAGTCCTCCAGCACATTCCCCCAAATGTCCACGTTGTGGCAGGTCCAGTGCCCTATCTGAGTGGGACTTCAGTCCCAAGGGTATTCTGTTCGTGTCTTTTGGATCACACCACCTAATACAATTTTACAGTGGTCTGCAGCCTGGAACAGAAGGAAAGCTACGCATGCCTAGGGGTGGGAGAGCATGCTATATGTGTAGTTGTTAAGCCAGATAGATACACAGAAAGATTGGGATGTCTGTGAAGGACTTCTTGAAATTGCTAGTAAAAAGGTAAGCGTCTGGTGGAGGACTGGGCATGCCAGAGATGAGGAGCTGTGCCTGGGAGTGAACCTTGGCAGCCTGGGGTGGGGCAGCTACTGGCAGGGGTGGGGGCCGAGAAGATACCCCTCCCTGGGGCTGTGGGCAGTGGTGACGAGCGAGGGTCCTCTTCTGTGGGCACAGAAGGCTGCAGTTTCTCTCCTCTTGGTCTGCAGTATTGGTTAAGACCTACACCCCAGAAGTGATCAGGGCACGCAGTCCATGAGCTGTGCTTATGGCCAGTTGTTTGCAGTGACAAAAATGGGAAGTTTGGTCCAGCAGGAGAAATGCCGAATAAAGTACTTTCCTTCCAAATCAGAGTGCTGTACATCTATTGAAAAGGGTTTGTGAGGTTGTTGGTAAGAACTCCTTGGTTGATAAGAACAGGATGGGAGCTGGAGAAATGTGTGCTATAGAAGCCGCTGCTTCCATCTAGACACCCCTCTCTCGCCAGCCCCGACTGACCGTGTGGCCATGAGCTGTGAGAAGGGGTGGTGTCACTCTCGGTGCCTCGTGGGTCCCTGTGTGGCCCTGCTGGTGGGCGGTGGCTGTAATCAGTACAGGCAGGAAGCCTGGGTGGTGTCTAGGGGCCAGGGCTATCAGTCCCCTGGGATGAGGATGTGAGAGCCTAAGGAAAAGGGGGCATCCACTGAAAGCCTTGTTCTTTCTCATCTACATGAATTCGTGAGGGGTACAGTCAAAATGTGGCACATGGAAGGATGATCAGCAGAATGCATTTTTGTCAGGCAGTTGAGATGGCCAAGGCTGCACTTGCTGCCATGTGGTGCAGGTGAATGTGGCGTGTGGCCCTCCCTGTGCTTTGTTTAATGTCAGGGGAAAAGGCAGGTTGGATGTGTGCAGCTCTAGACCATAACCCCGAGGGAGGCTGGGGGGAGCTCGGGGGCCAGCCCTGCTCTGAGGTGTGGCCTTTTGGATTCTCTTGCCAGACTCCCACCAGGCAGGGCAACTCCGTCCTCTGAGCCCTTATTCCTTCAGACTGGCTTTGGGAGCTTTTGCTGTGATCCTCCATCTTTAGCTGTCTTCCATGGGACTGTGAGGCCATGAGCTTGGCCTGTCAATTCTGCCTGCAGGCATGGTGGTCACTTCCTCAATTCTTGTTGACAGTATACATAGGTGGTCAGGACTTGCCACGCTTTACCCGGAGCTGCTTGGGGACTGAGCTTGGGAGTTGTTTGCCTCACTGCTCAGTTCATCACACAAGGGGCTGGCAATGCCTTCTACCCAGGACCCCAGATGCACACTTGCCCTCTGCCCCAATCCTAGGTAGCCCCTGCCCTCCATCCCAGACCCTGGGCATCCACCTGCTCTTCACCTCGGACCCTGGGTACCCTGTGCCCTCCATACCTGATTCTGAGCACCCCCTGCCCTCCATCCCAGACCCCAGGCACCCACCTGCTCTTCACCTCAGACCCTGAGTGCCCCTTGCCCACCACCTCCAAACCCAGGCACCCGCCTGTCCACCTGTGGCTTGCAGATGTCTGCCATTGACGAGAACACTTCTTCTATCCCTGAAGACAGTCTAGCCACGGGTGGTGGCTGGTGGCTTTCCACAGCCCCTGTCACTGTGCTGATAGCCTGGCTTGTCCGAGGCTGACCCGTGCAGCCCTCAGGGGCACGTGTCACTGTGGCCCACGGCGTGCACTCAGGAGGCTGGGCCATCTGGGCACATGGGTCTCTCTTGAGCCCTGGTGCCTGTGTCCAGCCAGGGCTGAGCATTCTGCAGCTGCCCAGCTGAACTGAGGGGCAGCCAATGAGCTGGAGCGGGGAGCTTGGTTCTGTCATGCATGGCCACGGGCACAGGGAGGTCATGGGGCTGGAGAGGCACTTTGGAACAGCAGCTTGATATTTTCCCTTCTTCCTAGTGTGTGTCCTGATAGAGAACCTGTCACTCTCCAGAATGCCCTTTAAAGGTGACCCCGTCATTGGTAAGTGCTTTTTCCTCCAGAACACTGTGGAAGCACTTTTTTCCCATAGCTGCTTCAAGTCACGGAACAGAAACCAGCCTGTTGGGGTTGAACTGCAAGGCTGTGGCAGGAAGCCTTCCTCTGTGTGGACCACCTCTTCTCGACTGGCTGCAGGTTCCTGCCATCTGCCTGGAGCCCCAGCCCCCAGACTTTCCTCTGCTATCCCTGGTAGCTCTGCGGCTGCACTTCCCAGGGCTGGCCCTTGTGGTCAGTTCTCCCTCCTAGAGGACAGATGGGGTGCCAGAGCTGGCACCCACCCCAGGGCCTCTGCCCTCCTCCTGGGGCCTGCCCCGCCCTCTGGCCTCAAGGCATTAACTTTTTGGGGGACGGGGAGACTGAGGGAGGCTGAAAGGGAAAGGCCACTTGAAGCTGTGAAAAGAGCAGTACTGTATGTTCCCAGCGCCTGATGCTGAGATGCTTGCTTTGGGGCCTCTGTTACTGTGGCACAGCCTGGCCTTCCAGCAGCCTCAGCCCTGAGACCTGGCCTCATGGGTGGCGCTCTGGGTACCTGCGGGGTGCTGGGTGGGATTTCTCAGATTTGTTCAGCTCGCTGACTGCTTGAAGATGTAGCCAGTGGGTTTGCTGTTGTTCCTTTCAGCTCAATATCCTGTGTTGGGTAAGCAGTCTTTGTTTCCTCCCTAGATGGCTGGCAGCGACTGATAGACGACACTCTGAGAAGTCTCCATCTTGTCTCAAGCCAGTCCAGACAGCAGATCAAGGTGTGCTGGGCAAGACCCCTGGGCCTCTTGGGTAGGAGGTGACATTGTGGTTCCCAGTGTGACTCAGAGGGCATGGACGTCGCAGGTCCCACTCACTAGACAGTTGGCAGATGCCATCACCACACGGAGATGACACTGTCCACATGACTAACCACCAGGAAACCTAGTGTGGCCAGTGGGGCCCAGAATTTACCTTATCTTGCTATCCTTTCTGGCTTTAGAATTACACTCACCTTAAAAACATTTCCTCTACCTGAGAGAGGTATCTGCTCAGGTGGCATCCAAGTGCTAGTGGGCGGTGGGGCTTCAGGTTGGAACAGGGCATGCATTTAAGATGTCCCTGTGCAAACACCAGAACCGCAGGCCTGGTCAGGTCCTCGAGAGTGTTCATGTCCTGAGGTTGAGTGGGCTGTGAGCTTAGCCCCTTCCATAGCCCTTCAGCAAGGTTACCAGTGTGAGAGAGGGTGACACCAGAACGGGCACCTCCTCTGTGTCAGCATCTCTGTGGGCCACTGAGGTGTGTGTCCCACTTCCTTGTCTGTCTGTCTTCCTTTCCTTTCTCTTCCCTTCCCCTTTCCCCTTTTCCCTTCCCTTCCCCTTCTTCCTCCTCTTTCCCCCTTCCCTTCCACCTTCCCCTCCCCCTCACCTACTCACTCCCTCCCTCCCTCCTTCCTTCCTTCCTTCCTTTTTGTACTAGGCATTGAACCCATGTCCTTCACACTGAATTGCACTCCAGCCCATTTTTTATTTTTCATTGTGAGACAGGGTCTCACTAAGTTGTCCAGGCTAGACTCGAACTTGTGATCCTCATGCCTCTGGCTCCCATGGTGCTGGGGTCACAGGTGTGTACCACCGAAGCAGGCTAGTATTTTTCCTTAAGTCACTTTATCATCTAGAGGATCAGAGTACAGTCTTGCTGGTTGGATTTGAGTACTTTATGACCATTGCCTCCACATTTTCTTTTTAAAAATAGCCACGATTGATTTGTGCCAGCACTGATCTTGGTACCATGTGCTTCTCAAGCCACACAGGTGACATCTCTGTGGTGTGTCCCCACGGACACGAGTCCCATCTTGCTTGGCCAGCACCCCGCCCCTCCCCGCCTGCCCCCCAGGGCTGTTCTGGAGGCCTTGGTCCCTGGCCCTGAGGGCAGGAGGAAGAACCTATGAGTCCCCTGGAGTTGAGAGTCAGGTGGATTTGGGGATCTGAGGAGACACTGCCTCCAGCACTGTGGCTCCTAGTGGCTTCAGCATTGGGTTCTGAGGGGCTCACGCTGCTTGGCCTGGTCCTCCGCACCCACCGTCTGCACCTGTTCCCAACACCCGCTGGACACTGCTGTCCTCTAAACAGGCCAATGCAGCACAACCTCCAGCTTTTGTGTATGCCTGTGATGCGTGTCATCCTGCATCGCTTCTTTTGTGAAGAAGGATGCCAGATTAGAGGATGGACTCTCACCCTGTGGACTAAAGAGCCAGGCTCTCTGTCCAATGTGCTGGTGCAGAGAATCATGTTCATTGTATGTGAACAGACACACTGAGAGAGACGACATGATTTGGTTTGATGTTTGCTTCTCTGATGTAACCGCAGATCCTTGTGCTCTCACATCCTCCTGTTTCAGGACACAGCCGTGTCAGCCCTGGCTGCTCTCTGCAGTGAATACTATCAGAAGGAGCCTAGGGAGGCCAATCCTGCCGTTCAGGGTGAGTGAGCCACAGTGCTGGCCTCTGTAGATGGGAATTGGGGTGGCGAGGGCCTGAGCTGTGCCACTGACCCGGCTGTCTGCCAGGCTGCTCTGGAGTTGATCCAGAGGACCTGACGGCCCGGTGCTGGTGGGGAGGGAGAAGGGCTGGCTACACAGGATGTTCCCAAAAGTGGGTCCTGCTGGGCCCAGCAGGCTTGCTGAGGTCTCACGATTTTGGGCTGTTGGATAGCCTGGCTGCTCAGCGAGTTTTCTTCACCTTGAGCAGGGACTTTGCTGGTGTGTGTTGTGGTTGGACAGTGCCAGGCAGTGTGTCCCAGAACAGGGCAGTATAATCCCATGGCACTGTGGGCTCATTTCCTCTGTATTTTTGTGAACTATCTTTATAATTAAACTTTTCCCGCAGTTTTCTTTTTTAGGGAATTCCAGTTATACATTTGTTGTAGCTCCTCACCTCTCTTCCATGTTCTTCCAGCCCCCCTTTCCTGTTTCATTAGTTTGCTCCATGCTGTTGCCTGTGGCGACTTGGTGCATCTAGCTCCTTAGTCTGGTTACAATATTCACTTTTCTTGCATTCCTTCCCTGATTCCCTGATTCCCTTGGCAGTCTTGTGGCATGTCCCTGTGCACCTCGCACTTCTCTCCGGACCCCTTTCAGTCAGTAACCGCTGTGTCTGCATCAAATGGTAGACCGCGCTCCCCTCTTCAAGTGCTGGTGACCATGACTGCCTGTGTTCTTCACGGGTCAGGGCACGTTGCTCTTCTTTCCTCTTTGAAGGATTAGAGTGAAGTGCTTCTCCGTGTGCAGGTGATAGATGTCCTCTGTTCTCCCTGTGTGCGGGCAATGGGCTTGATGGGTCCTCCCCATGAAAGGGAGCCCTGTGTGCACTGTTGTTTCCATGTGCAGCTGTGTGCGGGTCCCCGTGTGAGCCGTCCTCTCCGTGTGCAGCCCTTTGTGGGTCCCCGTGTGAGCCGTCCTCTCCGTGTGCAGCCCTGTGTGGGTCCCTGTGTGAGCTGTCCTCTCCGTGTGCAGCCCTGTGCGGGTCCCCGTGTGAGCCGTCCTCTCCGTGTGCAGCCCTGTGCGGGTCCCCGTGTGAGCCGTCCTCTCCGTGTGCAGCCCTGTGTGGGTCCCTGTGTGAGCCATCCTCTCCGTGTGCAGCCATGTGTGGGTCCCCGTGTGAGCCGTCCTCTCCGTGTGCAGCTGTGTGCGGCACCCTGTGTGGACTGCCCTGTCTGTGTGCAGCCATATGTGCCTGCTCAGTCTCCTTACTTATGGCCTGGCTCCGACTTGAGCTGATGTGAAGTTGGTTTCTGGATGTCATCTATAGTGTTTGTAGCATCCAGTTCATAAGTGCTATTTTTTAGATTAGAAAACATTCTCATGCTGTGCTGGCCTATTGTATTCCTTTTTATTATATTATAGGACTTCCATTATAATGATGTCAAAAGTATTCAAAGCACTAAAATTATGTATAAAAAATCATACAAAAAAAGAGAAAGTCATGTGCAGTGCTGTGAATCTGCTTTCCATGATTCTATAAAAATATAAATCTAGTTTTTAATTTGATCTCTGACACAGTATACATTAATGTATTTTACAGTATTGCTTTTGGCAGGTAATTTTATATAGTGTTATTTTGTATTTAGTCTATTTTTAAAAGAATAGAATAATAAAATCACGTTTTACCTAAGAAGAGAGGACCCCATCTTGTTTCTGAAAAGGAGAAAATGATATTCTGAGATTTCCTATTGGTTGTGAAACCGGAGTAATTAAAGGTGACGGGAGATTCTTTTTCATGTGGCAGTCAGAATGGATGTACTGTGGTGTGTGTGTAAGTGGAGCATCTGCTGTATTTTTCTCCCCACTCATGAGGACAGAGGGCACATTCCTGGGTTTTTAGTTGCACACGTCATAGGAGCCTATGTCCTGCAGAGTGGTGCACCCACCCTGGTCTGTGCCTGTGTCCCGTGTCCCAGAGTCTTCTCTGTGTCAGCCTGAAGCTGTTTCACTCTACCACCGAGCAGGCCTTTTGTTTGTGAGGGGGACAGTAAGCACCCATGTTCATTTTCCCAAGAAGGAAACAATGGCTAAAACTGCTCACGAAAACCTTGACACCACCTGATAGAAATTCTCCTTATACACCTTTGGCATGCATCACCTGAGGGTGTGTCTGCTCAGAAGCCTGAAGTGCTGCCTGTCCTCCCTGGGAGGATCTATTTGGGAGGATCTGCTTGTGTTTCCAGCGCTGACCGAGGCCGCTGGCCCTGCCCCTCACGCCTGCTCCCTCTCCGCAGAGGTGCTCATTCCCCGGTACCTCATTGAGCTCCAGAGCCCAGAGGAGATGGTTCGCTGCGGCTTTGCGTCGGCCCTGGGCACCCTGCCTGACTTCCTCCTGCGAGGCCGGCTTCGGCAGGTGAGGCTGCTGGGTAGCCAGTGTGAGTATGGCAGGGTGGGTGTCAGCCTGTGGCTAGGGGACTGGACAGGTGTGCATGTCATCTGTGTAGGGCAGGAAGACCTGACTGGTTGTGTGGCGAGGGAGCAGTGGCCTGTCTGTTCCTGAGTGTGCAGCTAAGCCGCTCCCTGGGACTGATGAGAAAGCTATATTCAAGCTGCTCAGCCTCAGTGGGGCCACACTGCCTCTGTGCTTGTGTCGCGCTTCATCTGTGGCTGAGGCAGGGGCTGGCCTGGGTGTGGCAGAGGCGTCTCTGCCCTATGTGTCTCTGCCATGGCGTCATGGGCTCTGCCAGAGCTTAGATTTTACCCGGACCCCGAGCCGGCAGCAGCCTGGGGGAGCTGCCGTGGCCAGAATGCTGGCCTGTATGTGTGCCAGGTGGGGCCCCTGGACCTCCCAGGCTCACTGGGCACCTTGCTGGCCTTGTGACCAACACTGTCCGCCATTGAAAAGCAGGGTTTATCTGTTTGAGGGCACTCAAGTCCCCACTGCCCTCACTCTGCTGCTCATGCAGGCCCCATCTGTTGGATGCTCTGGCCCCGTCTCTGGCCTTCCTTGTGAGCTTGCCTGTCCTCAACTGGCCTCTGTCTGAGTGGTCACATTTGATTGTTTCAACTCCTGCCTTAGTCCTCTGCTCCCAGGAAGGCCTGAGGAATGAAGTGTGTCCAGTGGCCTTGGAGACCTTGTATCCTTCCTGCCCTATCAGCCTTGGTCCACTAAACACTTGCACTTTCCTCTCCTAGTGAAAATACCAGGTGCCGCCCTGCTGACCCAGGTGCCAGGCATCCTTGCTCCAGCGTAGATGTGGTGGGAGCAAGCTCTGCTGTGCTGTCCTCTGTGACCCAGGGCTCCTGCCTCAGGGGCACCCACTCTGTCTGCAGGTGTGAAGGAAGGCCTGTGTGGTGGTACTTGACTGAGCTCCCACCCTGTGTCCCTCCGAAAGGCTCATACCATGCAGCAGGCTGTAGAGGTGTCGCTTATGCGAACAGAGAAACAGGTGGAACGGCAGTTGCTGCTAGTGTGGCTTAGTCATGGAGCAGGGGCCCCGTCTTCTCCTGCCCTGGGCTAGGCCTTGGGCACAGAAGGAGCCTGCTGGGATGTGTGAGGTCTGGGTGTGGGGCCAGGGCTGGGAGCCCTTCTGCACTGTACCATGGCACATGGCTGTGAGGGTGGCGGCTCTGCTGTGTCCTGGCCCAGGGCTACACCTCTACCAAGTCCTGTTCCCTCTGTAGCTGACGCCACTTCTCTGTCACCCTCAGATCCTCGAAGGTCTGAGTGCAGTCACCCGCACTTCCCCCAAGGACATGAGCTTCGCAGAGGCCAGGAGGGACAGCCTGAGGGCCATTGCGAGGTGAGCTGGCCAGGAGGCGCGGTCTGCTCCCAGGCGCTTGGTCACTTGTTTCCTTGTTTCTCTGCTTTCAGAGGGTTATTGAGGGGACATTTACCAGCTATGGGCGGTTCGGTGGCCACTGTGTGTTGGCACAGTTGTGATGAACAGTAAACCTGTAGTGTGGCTGCATCTTCACTTAGGAACTGCTTCGAGAGCTGGGGAGGGTCGTGAAACCACATCTCACACATTGTCTGGGCAGGGGCACAGCTCAGCAGCAGAGCACTCGCCTGGCATGTACCAGTCTCTGCGGTGCCCCCAGCCCAGTGATGATGATAGTGGTAATAGTAATAGCAGTAATAATAATACGCCTCCCTGGAGCCTGGCTAAGAGGGAGCAGTTCCTACATCTTGCCTCTGGAGCGACCTGGCGTGTGAGCCCACATGTCCTCCTGCTGCTTCTCCAGCATTAACCCCCTTTGTCAGGGTGAGGTCAGGAGGGCATCACCTTGCAGACTGTGGAGACCGGGATATGACCTTGTAGTCGAGTGCTCTCCTGCTGGTGCCATAGGGAGGCCTGGTCTGTGCCGCACATGCTTTCAGGAAGCTGCTCCAGGCCACGGTGACATGAAGGGTGGGGTTGGGATGTACAGCAGTTTGGATTTTGCATGTTTTCATTTCAGGATCTGCCAGACCGTGGGTGTGAAGGCAGAGGCGGCCCCAGATGAAGCCGTGTGTGGACAGAATGTGGCCCAGGTGTATACCACGCTGCTGGGCTGCATGGGTGACTACACCACAGACAGCAGGGGTGACGTGGGGGCCTGGTAAGGGCAGCATTTGCAGTTGTAGTCTCTGTACTGTCTTGTGAGCATCCTTCAGATGAAAGACGGGGCTTTGTGCTGCAACCCCAGCCTTAGGCACAAACGTTGAGGCACAGACTGTCCAGGAGCGAGACCTTTCCGTTGCACTTTTGCTGAGTCCGTCTTCCTGGCCTCCTCAGGTCTGCAAGGCCCTGCGGGGTCTCCCTGACCCTGTCATTCCTCAGTGCTCCTCTTCAAGAGAGAGAAACCTGCAGAGCTCAGGGTCTCGAGTCCTGTGTGGGAGCTGTAGCTGGGACTCCTGTGTTTCTGTGCAGTGGTACCCATGTCTGACGAGGCCTGGGGAGGAGTGGAAGCTGGGCATCCTGGGAAGGGAGCTGCGGGGTCTCGGGGAATTGGTGTGTAGAGCGAGGGTCCAGGTTCAGCCAGACATCATCTTGGCTTCTGCCTGGAACCAGGACCTAAAATGACAAGCGACCCTTCTTGGGCCTGTTTGTCTGGAAGGATCCTGAACCATCAGCTGTGTACTGTGCTCTTACCTATCTCGCAGCCCTGAGGCTCCCTCAGCCCCTGGGGTTCCTGAGTTTCCCTTCGTCTTGTGTGGGGGGGCATCCTCTTGCTGCCCATGCTGTCCAGAGCAGAAGCGCCTGGCACTGTTCTGGGGGAGCAGGGGGTGCCCAGGGGGGCTCTGTTGGGAACAGCAGGAGGTGGCCTGTGGGTGAGCACAGTGTGGGGTTGGAGGACGTCTTTATTAGGATTGGAAAGAAGCTGGCCGCTTGATAACCTGAGCTCCAGAGAAAGGAGTGAGCCTGTCACCCTGTGTTTGGGATGTTTGGGTCTTAATTTCTTTCTGCCTCAACATCCTCCTGTTCTCCTGCCCTGGATGCCTGCCTGTTCACACCCTCTGCCTGTCCTGCACGCGACCCATCACCCTTCTCCTCTAGTCCTGCGCATACCGCCCCCTTGCCCCTCTCCTCCCATCTTGGGTGTGTGATCCCATGCCCCTCTTCCACTCCTGGATGTCTGACTGGTGGCCCCTCCCACTCTGGACACCTAAACTGTTGCCATGTGTCAGACAGATCCTGAAGCTATGTTTGTTTTTTTTTTTTTCTTTCTGAAGCTGTGTTTTAATTTTCTTTTTTCTCATCCTTTGTTGTGTAGATTCTGTTGATGTATGTTTAGGATTATTGGCTCTTCTTTCCCTTCTGCTGTTGTTCTCTTCCAGTAGTTTTCAATTTCACTTTTTATTTTCTACTGGCTTTTGCATTAGGACTTTTCCCCATCTTCAGTTTGCTAACGCCCCTATCTTCCCCTCTATCATGAGTGCATCTCCTGCCTCCATCAGCGAGGTGTGCTTAGGGCCACCTGCTTCTTTGGGAACAGAATGTGTGGAGGCACCTGTGTGCACAAAAAGGCTGGCTTTGCTATGGCTGCCCTGCCTCCTCAGAGCCCTGGGTCCTCCCAGGCTGGGGGAGGTGGGGGGCTTGCCAGGGCCTGTGGCGATTTCCTGCCTTGCCCTCTCCCCCTGTCCCCTGTTGGGGGCAGACCTGCAGTGTGGCCGTGGACCCTGTAGCAGGGTGTCTCCATGGGCTGCTGTCTGGCCTTTCCTTCAGTGTCTCCTGAGACAAAGAGCTGCCTCCTTCAGCCTGGCCCCAGAAATTCCTTGTCCTTGGACAGCAGTCCCAACCTTATCAGGGGCATCCTGGGCTTGGTGTCTATTCCCGTGAGAAGGGTCTGCTGTCCTGTTTTCCGTGTGTCCTGGATGCCGTGTTCTGTGGTGGGGACTGTGGGCTGCCTGGTTGGCTACAGAGCATGAACTCTGCCCACCGCAGCCAGCAGCTCTGGCCCATACAGACCTGGGGCACCTTCTCTGGGAGGCCCTCTGCTCCCAGACACCTGAGTGACCAGGAATCTTTCTCAGTTTATGCCAGAGAAATGGCGGGTTTCACAGTGGCTGCCCTCAGAGCAGAGTGGAAAGGACAAGCACTGGCCAGTGCCACTCTGTCCTCCCTCGTGGCTGATGGAGCTCTGTGGTTCCATCTCTGGTGTCTGCAAAGCCTCCTTGGGCTGCCTCCCTGCCAGTGCAGGGCCTTTCAGTGAGTACTCGACTTCCAGGGTTGTGTGTTTTACAGTGTTTGGACCCTTTTTAAACTTTTTTTTTTGGTGGTGGGGATCGAACTCAGGGTCTTGTGCTTGCTAGGCAAGCACTCTAACCACTGAGCTAAATCCCCAGCCCTGGACCGTTTTTAGAGACTCTGATTCTTTCAGAAATTCTGTCTTTTTCATTTATTTTTCTCCATTTTTTTTTCCAGTATACTCATTTCCTTAACAATGGTTGTTTCAAGGACTCTGCACATTTCTTACAGTATCTGTGTTGTGCATGTGGATCTTTCTCTGGTGTTTTCGCTCTTTCTTTTATTTGGGCATTTATTATTTTTAAAGTATTCTTTGTAACTTTTTGCTACATTTTATAAGTTGAGTGAAATTGTGGGGTTTGAGTTGTATGGTTTTCTCTGTCCGCTGATGTTGGACTTGGGCTCAGGCTCATGACAACAAGGTCTGGCCCTTGTCCTGGGGTCCAGCTTGGATCCAGCAAGGTGTGTCTGACTTCTGCGGGGTGGCTTTTCCCCAGTTCCTGTTGGGGGCCTGCTGGGGCTCAGGGCCAATTCTTTTTTCTGCTCATGTGTATCACAAACATGTCGCTCCCCACAGCCTTACCCTGCTTCACAGCTTGGGAGCTGGCACATGACAGGAAGGAAATGTGCACATTACCCCTCCCCTGTGTTCTCGGTGTACTTTGCAGATAGACACCCTGGTGCCCCTGCAGCGTGTTCTGTGGGCCACCCTCCCACAGGCTCTGGGAATTCCACCCCCATGTTCTCTTCAGGCCATCCCCGTGCCACCCAGCCTGCTCCCTGGGCCATTCCCATGCCCCCTACATGCTCTGCAGGCCACCCTACCAGTTCACCTGTAGCCATGTCATCCCTGTGTCCTCCAGCGTGCATTAAAGGTGAATGCCCCTACAGTACTGGGGAGTCTTTGGGGGAGCGAATTGGATGTGTCACTGTTCTGCATACCCCCCAAGGATCCCCCCAAGTCCCACGCCTGTGGTGCTTCTGGGACCAAACTCTAGACTCATCTCGAAGTCATGCCCACAGATGCTGGTCCAGGCAGGCTGGGTAGTGTGTGGGTCACTGTCCGCTCACCCTTGTCTGACCCTGTGCATAGTTCTGAGGTCAGCCTGTGTCTGTGACCTCCTCGGACAACCCTGGTCCTTGCAGCAGGAACCTGGTACAGGTCCTGCCCGGGGTTTGGGTGAGGAGGGGTCCACTTCTACTGATGGTTTAAGCCTCTCTTGTCCTGATCGCAGTGGACGGTACCTGTGTTCCAAACCTAAATGGCTGCCTTTCCTCTAGAGTGAGGCCTGCATGTGCTGGCTCCATGTTTCAAGTTCCATCTACTTTGTTTTCTTTAACCCAATCTAAAGATGGTATCTGCCTAGTGAGAAGGAAGATCCAGGTGCCTGGGAAGGATGCGGTGCTCAGTGGCAAGAGTGCCAGCTGCTCTGCCCGCTGTCTGCGGGGCTTTTCCATGGACCCTGGTCTGCATCTGAGGCTGCAGAGCTGGGACTGCTCTGTGTGGTGGTTGCAGGCTTTGCTGGGGTTGTGCAGTCTTGCCTGAAGTGTGGAACACAAACCCTCCTGCTGATGGTACAGGAAGGGGCATGCTCCCCCTGTTGGGGGCTGTAGCGCCGTGCTGGGTTTCCTGACCTTTCCCAGTGGAGCAGCAGGTCCCATGATCTCTGGAACTAGCCCTGTGTCTACGTCTCCCAGAGCCTGGCTAGCGGGTTTCCCCTGTGTGTTTCCCTTGTCAGGCCCAGGGACCGTCTTTCCCAGAAAAGAGCCTGTGTGGCTGCCCGCAGGGCCTGCACTCAGTAGGCCTGAGTGGATGGTGAAACCAGGACCCAAATCCCCGTCCCACACTGACCTGCTTTCATCTCTGTGTCCTGCAGGGTCCGCGAGGCTGCCATGACCAGCCTGATGAACCTGACACTCCTGCTGGCTCGGACACAACCCGCACTGATTGAGGCCCATGTGTGAGTGTCACGGGAGGCTGGCAGGATGCCCCGCAGGGCCATACCTCCTTCCTAGTCCATCTTGTCAGGGCCTCCTTACCCCCACAGCCTGCGGCTGGGGAACAGTCCTGCTTTCACTTGGTGACCCCAGGATGCGGCTCCCGGCCTCGCCCCCAGCCCAGGATGTTGAGCAGCCAGCTTTGAGGGCAGGACCGGGGTGCTGCTATGCTCTGGGACCCATGCTGGGGCTGCCCTCAATGGCTGTCACCACTTGCTCAGTGAGCCAGGGTTTCTTTTTTTTTTTTTTTTTTTTTTTGGTGCTGGGGATCGAACTCAGGGCCTTGTGCTTGCAAGGCAGGCACTCTAATCACTGAGCTAAATCTCCAGCCCCAAGCCAGGGTTTCTTGCTGTGGGTCTCTGACCCTCCTGTGCCACCTTGCTGAGTGAGGCCTTGGGCTCTGCCCTCAGTGGAGCTGCTCCGTGGAGATGTAGACCTCCTGGCAATGGTCACTTGGCCGCCCATCCTCTCTCCATGGCCCCTTCCCTTCTCAGCCCCAGCCTACCTCCCCACCCACCACTCAGCCTGTCATTCTGTTTTTGTCACTCCTACCTGGGACCTTGTCAGTGCTGGCGCACACCTGCTGTTTGGCCCAGGAGCAGGGGTTGGTGGGGTCTGAGGGTGGCCGGATGGACACGGCCCATCAGCTGCAGGCTGTGCTGCCACGTCCTGAGGTGGCCGCAGCAGGTGCGGATGGGCCTTCCATGCCGTGGACCGATGGCGTGTACCCATGGTTTGCAGCTGTGAGCGAGTCATGTGCTGCGTGGCCCAGCAGGCAAGTGAGAAGATCGACCGGTTTCGTGCCCATGCCGCCCACGTGTTCCTGACACTTCTGCACTTTGACAGCTCCCCTGTCCCCCACATTCCCCACCGCAGAGAACTGGAGGCACTGCTTCCCAGGTATTATTGGGGCACAGGACCCTCCCCCCATCATCCAAGCACGGCATAAGGAACCTGCTTTCTTGCAGGTCGGACATGGGTTCTGTGAACTGGAACGCACCTTCCCAGGCTTTCCCACGTGTCACCCAGCTCCTGGGGCTGCCCACCTACCGCTACCATGTGCTGCTGGGACTGGCCGTGTCTGTGGGTGGCCTGACGGAGTCCACGGTGAGAGGCCTCTGGCTGGGCAGGGTGGGGGATGTGGCGGCTCTTTCTTCCTGGGGCCAGCGCTGCTGGATCTGCAAGTGGAGGGCTGGGCTCCGAGGGCCGCACCAGCTGTTGGCATGTGTGCCTTCTGTCTCTTTGGTTTTCTCTCCCCGCTTCTCTTCCCTTGTGCTCACTGGGCTGGGTCCTGCTCCTCGCCTGTGTTCTGGGAGGCCGAGTGACCTGGGTTCCAAGTGTGGATCCTGGAAGATAGCACATGGCTGAAGCTGGCATGGGTGGAACCAGCATCCTCAGTGGCAACAGCTCAGTCTCTTTGGGTTCATGGGCCCCAGTGGCAGCTCTGTCACAGTGCAGCTGATACTTTGGGGCCTTCGGTGGCCTTGCCATGAAGGAGCTGTCTAAAAACCAGGACATGCACATCTGGACCAAGTGTGCTGCTTTAAAACATCCGAGCTTTGGTGTCTGCAGATGATGTTTCTGTTGTGCTTTTTGCTGGCTGTCCCCACTGATACGGCGCAGCTGACTTTTCTTAAGCTTTCCTCTCAGCAAGCTGAAGTCTGTCAGAGTGCAGAGGGTGTGGTGAGGACCCTGCCTGTCTGCGGCTGCAGCCGTGTGTCCAGCCTCGTGGCGACCCTGCCTACCCTGGGACACACACCGCTGCACACACTGCTGCTTTCTCAGGGGCTTCAGAGCTAACTGCAGGAGCTCTGTGCCTTCTGCATTAACACATCACACTCAGATGGCCTGCCCGGGGTCTCGTGGGCAGGTCCCACAAATGGGCGCCCCGCTCGTGGGGTCCCTGCAGCTGACACGCTGGCCCCACATCCAGTCCAGCCCCTGCCACGCTTCCAGGGCTGTCCTAGCCCCACTGTGCCTGTCTCCTTCGCACTTTCCCCTGGTGGAGCTGAGCTAGCAGGCAGGCTGTGTGCTCCCATTTCTGTCTTCTCTGCTCGGAGGGACTGTCCTGCTCTGCTTGGGCCCTGTCTGCTGGGAGGCCTGGGTGCATCTAGGGTCTGGGGCCAAGCTGTGGAACTCACAGTGCTGGTGCTCTGATACCACCTCGTGGCCCCAGTCACCATGTCCTGGTGCAGGTGTAGGGGTGCGTTAGGCTCTGGCCAAATGCTGTTGTCCAGGTTGTGTTGGAAGTGTGTACACCACAGGCGGCCTGCGTGCCTGCCGTTACACTGGCAAGCAACCAACCACGGTTCCTCAGGACCTTGTGGCCACCCTCTCTGTGCTCAGCAGACATGAGCTTACGGCCCCCTCAATGTTGCAGGTCAGGCACTCCACCCAGAGCCTCTTCGAGTACATGAAGGGGATTCAGCAGGACCCCCAGGCCCTGGGCAGCTTCAGCAGGACCCTCCTGCAGGTCTTTGAGGACAACCTCCTGAACGACAGGTGAGTGGTGCCCTTTGGTGGGCAGGGTGGGAGGGATGGTATGCAGGGCTGTGTTGCTGTCCTCTCTCCAGGGGCCCAGGGAACAGTGGCCCACATTCACCCAGGTGGCAGGGGAGGGGTAGGCTTGACCTATACACCATTTGCTCTCTGACTCTCTCCCTGTCCTGCCTACCCTTGGGGAGGGACCACATGGCCGTCTTTGTGCCATGGAGGCAGAGTAGCCTGAGCCAAGTGCCAGGCACATGGAGCATGGATCCTGGCTGCAGGAAGGCTCCCAGGGCCCCTGAGAAAGCTCGGCACTCCCAGAAGTCTCTGTGAGAACCAGGACCTATTTCCTAGAGCTGGCTGGCCTGGGCCCCTAGATTGGGGACACTCCCCTCTGTGCAGTGACCTGGAGGCCTTCTTAGTCACCTTGTGTGGATGCTGTCTGCATCTGCCTGTCCCTTCCCACATCCCTGCACACTTTGGGTGATGGCATGGAGTCTCATGTACATTTTCTCCCCTCAGGGTGTCTGTGTCTCTGCTGAAGATGGTGGACCAGATGCTGGCCAACGGGTGCTTCGACATCTTCACCAGGGAGGAGAAGTGAGGCCTGCCTGTTCCCTGCCCGAGTTGGGTTCGGCCCGAGTGGCCCACACTTTAAGGAAACAGCACTTAGACCTGGAGCTCACAACCCAGAATGCCCTTCCAGAGGGTGCCGGGCTGCACATGAGGTGGTTGGCCTCAGTGGCCATGGTGGGACTGGGGACACCCTGAGAGGTGAGGTCCCACCTACTGAGGCCAGGTGCCAAGGCTGCTCTGGAGCCTGGCCTGCGGAAAGGGCCTGGCCTGCTTTGTGGGCAGTATGGCAGGGACCAGAGCAGCCCGCACCCACCATGGACAGACCAGGACTTCCTGTCTCTGTGTGCTTGTGCTTTCCAAGTGGAAGTCACCACCACCAGGTGATACCCCTATCCCTGTCCTGTGCCTGGGGCTGGCTTGGTGAGTGAGTGAACCCACCAAGTTCATGTTCTTGCTGCTCTGATTGCCTGCTGGCTTTTCCTGGGTCCAGACATCGCAGCTGCCTCGTGGGGCTGATAGCCCCGTGTCTGGGGCACTGAAGTCCCTGGGAAACAGTCTGACCTTTTCAGAACACATGTTTGACTCTCAGGAAGACACAGAGCAGCTGGATCTCGGGTTGACTTTCTCCCACTGCTTAAGGTCTCTGCTTACCACTGTTTCTTTCCAAATGTCCCTCTGGTGGGGGAGCTGGCATTTTCCTGTCCTTGGTGGGTGGTGCCTCCCCTGCCTGTGGGCATCCTTGACTCAGCCCCTCCCTCTGGCTCTGTCCTGGAGCCTCTGCAGGTGGCTGCCTCCCTGCTCCCCGGAGCCTTCTGGGTTGTGTTAGGCAACAGGGTGGACCTCCATCTTGGCGATGCCTTGGTGCTTCCTTACTCTGCACATGGAAGTGGCCCCGTGTTAACTGGTACCAGCATGTATGAGGCTCTGGATCTGCTGTGGGAAGAACCTGTGCACAGGCGGGCACAGCCAGTGGGGTTGTGATGTCACCTGCTCACATACTGCATGTCAGTCTGCTGGGGGTTGTTTCAGTTTTACGTGTATTTCAGAATAAGATGGTGGGGAAGGAATCTCTTGCTATGATACAGCTTTTTAAATATTTATTTTTATAGTTTGTCAATTTTTGCTTTATGGATTTTGAAACTGTATTTTTGGCACATACAAGTTTAGGGTTGACTCTTATTGACCTTTTCCATATCTAGAGGTGCTTTTTGCTTACACTCTGTCTTGTATTGCTTCTTGTAACTTTGAACTTACACCTTTTTTCTTTGACTTTTGACATTTTCACATACAGTAGTGCCTTGGTTCACGAACGTTTTTGTTTGTGAACTCTGCATCAGGTGACAAACACAACTGCAGCCATCTTTCCCACATGAACACAGATGAGGCCATCTTTACCAGAATTGTGGAAAGAATCAAGTTTGTAAACTGAGGCACTAGGAATCAAGTTCATGGTACCTTGGTTCGGGAACTTGATTCATTCTGCAATTCTGGACACACACCGAGTTGGACAAGAACTGAATCCAGTTCAGTGGTCAGGTTCAATGGTGACTTTATGGGGAGATTTGATCGGTTCTCATCCAGTTTGGTTTGTGACCAGAATCTTGGAGAGAAATGTTTGTGAACTCAGGTACCACTGAATTTGTTCTTTGAATGTCCACTATTAACAGTCTATAGTTTCATAAAAATTCAATCTGATTATCTTTGTCTTTTAACTGTGTCCTTTATTTCATTTAATCTTGGTTTCAAATTTGCCATTTTATTTTTTGAGACAGGGTCTGCACTGTAGCTTAGGCTGAGTCTGACCTTGCAATCTTCCAGCCTCAGCCTCCTGAGTAGCTGGGCTCACAGGTGCCCTCTCTGGCTGGCAGCTGAATCTGCCCCAGGAAGGTGTCCCCCCGGTTTTGTGTCCCCTGTCTTCCTCCATCTCTCAAATTCACTTTGTCCAGTTACCAGGATCATTTTTCTCATTCCATTTTCCTCATGTATTCTGGGGGACTTTGTGCTTTTTTCTGTTCTCTTAATGGTTGTCTTGGAAATTGGATCACACGCTCCTGACTTGCCAAAGTCTAATTTCCTGTATTTTGTCCTTAGACCATAGCAGGGTATCGGGACACGTGACCTGGCTTACTTCCCTCCTGACTATTTCCATTTGTGGTGAAATTGTTCATTTTGAACGGTCTGCACATTTTAGCTCTGTCTCTCTCATCACTTTCTGCACTTCAGGCCCCCTTGTCTCATCTCCCTCTGCACTGAGAGTGCCCTGCAGTGCTCTTGTTGGTTTATCTGAAAGTTATTTTCAGAGCACATACAATTCTAGGCTCCTTTCTCATCCCTGTGTACTGTGTGTCCCGCTGCTCTGGCCCCAGGTCCCGCCAAGGCACGCTGCTTGGATGCTCGGTCATGGGCGCCGTCCTGCATCCTGCTGCTGCTCTTCAGCCCTGCGACTCTTGAGCCGTCTTCCTCTCTCAGCCTCATTACCTCTTGCCTGTCTGCCAGCTGCTGATCCTCTCTCAACATTTCAGAGTTCACTGTGGAGTTCTTGGTTTTCTCAGATGTAGACTTTGTGTGTTTCCACTTCTTTGTGCAGAGCTCTCATCCTTGTGGACACACATACAAACACCCCTAACCGTGTCTGTGGTGTACGCTTGGGATGCTGTATGCAGAGCCGCATGTTGGTGTGAGGCGAGGTCTGGGGAAGGCCCGCATCTCCCGGCGTCGCGACTGTCCAGAGGCTGGTGCTTGGCTGCAGTCCAGCTGAGAGGGCAGGGGCGCCCACCCTCGACTCTCCTGGCAGCACCTTCAGGTGTTGGCCCAGAGCTGGGAGCTGATGGACCAGGCTTTGGTTCTACCACCACTGGAGGTTCAAGTGTCCCAGTGTGGCTCCAGCCTGCCCTGACCACCTGAGGGCCAGGCTCGCCACTGGATACTGGTGGCAGTGATGGCCTGCTGCTGCTGCCTGAGTCCTCCCTGGAGTGCAGGGGCTGTGGACTGGTGGAGAGGAGCTGGGTGACCACTGGCTCCTGGGCATGTTGCTGTGAGCAAGATGTGGCAGGCGGGAGAGTAAGGGAGGCAGGCAGCAGTTTCCTGTCTGGATCTGCCCTTCTCAAGACAGAACTGGGAGCAGCCAGGATGGCTGGGCCTTGAGCCTCGTGCACAGACCCTGGACTCAGTGCCGGGCTCAGCAGATGCTGGTGTAGACGGAGATGCCCGGGGCATAGGTCTGGAAGGTCAGGACAGAGCTTGGGGGCACATGTGGCCAGGGGTCAGGACACAGGGAGAGAGCAGAGCCCTGGGAGTGATCTTGAGCATGTGTCCCTGAGGGAGGCTGTAGATGGCTGTGGGTGGCCCTCGCATGGGCCGAGGACCAGAGTGACCGCAGCCCTCAGCAACATGATGGTCACTCAGCTCCCAACAAGGATTTTAGCAAGCTGCAGAGATGTTAGAGGGAAGCCAGGTCAGGACAGGTCACTTGTGAGTGGTGATGGGGACTGGGGACAAGGCCACCTCTGCCACTTTGTTCCAGGACAGCTGTGCTGTCCCAGACTAGCCCTGGAGCACGGCAGCACAGCACGAGGCTCACTGAGGCAGGCATGGGTGGAGGGCCCGGTGGGGCCCATCGCTCCTCCCTGCTCTCACCAGGGCCATGGTGTGGGCTTCACTCAGAGCCATGGCGTCGTCAGGCTGGATCTCTTCTGTTGGGAAAACTCATGGGCAACAGTGGTTTGCCGGTGAGACAGGCACTGTCCTCTGCTGTACCTGCAGGGAATCAAGGGGCCAGTCCCTGTCTCCTGCTCGGTGTCCCCTGTGAGCTGGCCCCCGGTCGCTTTGCAGCAGCTGCTGTCATTGGGTGCCACAGTGGTGTGTGTCACGTGCTGCCATGTGCTGCCCTTGAAAGCTCCGCTCTAGAATACCGTGTTTTCCTTCCAGCCACCCCTTCTGTGTGAAGTTGCTTGCACTTTGTAAGGAGGAGATTAAGAAGTCAAAAGACATCCAGAAACTTTGGTCCAGCATCGCAGTGTGAGTTTTAAGGGGCCTGGCCTGAGATTCACAGGAGGGGCTTGGTGGCCCCATGTGGCAGGTGCAGGTGCTTGTGGTCATATAGCACTCTGAATGCTGAGTGTCTGTGTCTGTTTACAACAGTCATAATGAGAGGTTTGGGGACCTCACAGGTGGGCGGGTGGCTGCTGCCCTCTCTGAGGTGTCTTCACATCCCGGAACCTGTGCTGCACCCGCCCGGGCTCTGTGCGCCTCAGCCTTGCTGACCTCCCCACACCCCTGGCTGGTCTCCTCCGCAGGCTCTGTGGGATGGTGCAGTTTTGCGGCGATGTGAGAAGGAAGGTGCTTCTGCAGTTGATGCTCCTCCTCTGCCATCCGTTCCCTGTGGTGAGTCACTCCAGGCCTCCACCTGTGGGCCTGGCCAGTGCAGACAGAAGCCTTAAAGATAGTCACGTGCTGCCACATGACTGCCCCATCCCTGCTGGGGATGGGATTTGGTTCAGTGGTAGAGCACTTGCCTAGCAAGTGGAAGGCCCTGAGTTTGAGCCTCAGCACCAGGGGAAAAAGAAATGGTGCATGCAGGTGTGACTTCAGAGCGGCTTTAGAAGCACTTGTGGGTGTCCTAGGTGTGGGGCAGTGGCTCTGGGTGGCGAGGGCAGGGAGGTGCGGCTGAATGCATCCCCCATCCTGGTTAGTGGGGCTCATCCCACTGAGGGGCAGCGTCCTGTGTGGGAAAGGCTGCCAAGACTGCCTTTTCCCTCTGGCTGAGAGCACTCTAACTGGCCCCAAGGTTACCTTTCCCAAAGAGGTAAGAGGGACTTTCTTGAAATGCAGTGGCTCTCAGGGTGGGTGGCTGGACCCGCAGTTCAGCCTTCCTGGGTCACCAGGAATACGGATTCCCGGGGTGGGTGAAACAGCTTGAAAAGAAGCAGAACAGTGACACGACTGTGCTGCGGGCCTGGGAAGCCCTCCTGTCCCAACCGTGTCCCACAGAAGTGGGGTCTTTCTGGTCAGGGCCTGAGGTCAGCCCTGTCCTTACGGGTCACTGTGGGCCCTTGGACTCCCCGACAGTGGTGTTTCTTCCCACTGACACGCTGTCCTTGCCCAGATCCGGAAGACCACGGCGAGCCAGGTGTATGAGATGGTGCTCACCTACAGTGGCGTGGTGAGCGCCGACATCCTGGACGAGGTCATGGCTGTGCTCAGTGACACAGCCTGGTGAGTAGGGCCCTGAGCTGCGCTCCCTCCTTCCTGGCCTGAGTCCGCCATCCTCCCCACCTTAGACCTGGCTGGCTCAGCTCTGCCGTTCGCTGCCTCCCGGGGGACCCGTGGGGCCAGGGGCTCCAGGCAGGAGGTCTCCTCCAGCCTCGGCTCTGTAGAAGGCGTGTGGGCAGGTGGGCATCCTGGACCCTGGCGTGTCAGAGGCTGGTATCCTTTTCCTTCGGAAACTGGTCCTGGATTGGACGCTGGTGAATGACAGCTCCTGACCCACAGTGATGTTGGGGTGTCAGAAATCAGGAAAGTGGCTGATCCTGTCTAGGGACACTGGGCACCAGCCACATGGCTGCTTGTGGACATGGCAGCTGTGACTTGCCAGTGAGGGCACACTGCCTTTCTCCAGCTCTGAGTCCTCACACCCTGTAAGGGCACAGCCTGGGAGCCTGGGACGCCGCATCCCTTCCTCTGCCAGGTGGGGAAGTGTGCTACAGGGCGCCCAGGGCCAAGGCCCGGGAATAGCAGCAGAGTGACAGTGACAGTCAGGCAGCAGGTGCTTGTGTGACGCTGTGGTACAGCACCACAGGCGCACATGTACTGCTGTGCACACTGTCGCATGCACACAGGATCTGCGCAGACTCGTGAGTATACACATGTTCCTCCACGGACACCAGTATCATCACTTGTTCTGGTGACAGGAGCTGAGCACAGGGCAGGGTGTGGGGGGACTGAGTCCCTGTTCTTGCCCTTCTCCACTCCTCCAGACATGGGTGTGGGGGCCCCATGCTGACCCAAGAGCGGCCCTGGGCCGGGGGCTGGCAGTGCTATGTCCACATGTCCCTGAGCCCTGACCCACCCAGGGCCCCAAGGCTCCAGGCTCCCCACGGTCTGCTGGCCTGGGGCAACCTGACTTGCCACCTCCGATGAGTTAGCAGTTGTTTCAGTCCTTAAAAAGCAGTGAATCACATCCTGGGTGAGCATGTATGCTGGGTCATATGTGACTTGATAAAGGCCAGAAAGAGAAAGGGACCAGACACTGCATTAACTTAATCTGTTTTGTTTTGCAAGTTTAAAGAACTTAAAAATGACTATCACAAGAGAAAAAACTTGCTCAATATTTCACCACAGTATTGCTAAATTTCTGGTTTTAATGAAAGCAATAAATAACAATTCAAATAGAACTTTAAAAGCCCTAACAGTAGATAGAACCTGTGCCCTGGTCCCTCTGCCAGCCTCTTTGGTCACGTCCCAGCTCTGTGGGCACACCCTGCCCTTGTGCTGAGCCAGGGTTCACTTGAGCACCCATTTAGCTGCAGTATTTTCCCATTTGGCTGCAGTGTCCCCTCACCTGCGGCCCACGGAGCTGCTGCAGCTGCACACACAGACCTGTGGCTAAAAGGCTTATGGCTTCCTCTCGTGCAGGGACGCTGAGCTCCCGGTTGTCAGAGAGCAGCGGAATCGCCTGTGTGACCTCCTCGGCGTGCCCAGACCCCAGCTGGTCCCCAAGGTAATGCCTGTGCCCTCACCCTACCCCTCCCCAGTGGGGACACATGGTACCCACACTGTCCCCTCCTGTGCAAACTTTGGAATCTAGAGTGCCATGGCCCCTCGTCCTCAGCCCACCTTGGGTAGCAGCGTGTCTTTAGACACAGTGTCTTTCTCATTGCTGGGACACAATACCTGACACCCACAAATGTATGTAGAAGTGTTCTGGCTCCCAGTTTGTAGAGGCTTCAGTCCAGTTGTCTGGCTCCAAGCCAGGCTGGCATGGCAGAGGAGAAGCAGTTTATGGGCAGCAGGAGGCAATGAGGGGTCGAGGAGGAGGGAGGGAGAGAGAGACCCTGCCGGGCTCCTCCGCAGTGACCCACCCCCTCCCACCGGGCTTCGGCTCCCCACATCACATTTAGCTGTACACTCATCATTGGAAAAACCCAGTGATGACTATGACACCCCGTGATCCAGTCACCTCCCCAAAGCCCTACTATGAGAACACGAGGCTTTGGGGGGATGGCTAGATACAAACCGTTACACACAACGTGCTTTCCAGGGCACTGCCTACATGTGCCTGGTTTGTGGGCACGTGGCCTAGGACCACCCCATCATGTGCCATGGCACGGGTGAGCCTGTCCTCCTGTGTCCAGTCCAGTCCAGGCCTCACCCGAGCCCCTGGCCCTTCAGACTCTCCTCTCTCCCCCGTTGTGCATCCCCCACACCTGTCAAGTGCAGCCCCGTCCTCCCAGGTACTCCTCGAGCACTGTCCTCCCTCCTCTGTCACTGCGAATCTCAGTGCCCAGGGACACATGGCTTCGTCCCGTCCTTGTTGCCCATCAGAGCTCCTCCTACACACGTCGTGGGCTGTCCACATCTACAAGGTCTCCGCGAGGCCTGTGCATGCTCAGAAGCTTCTGCTCCAGGCTCCTCCCTGCTTCACACAGAATGTTCCATTGGGTGGTTTTCCCTTCGTTCTTTACTGTATTTTTCTGTGTAGGGACATCGTATGGGAAGGAGTGTTTGCTTTTGAAAGCTTTGGTTTCCCGTTTCCATTTGGTTTCTGCCTCTGGGCTGACCCTTGCTAAGTGCCTGTTCTGTGTTTGCTGATCCCATTCTGCTGTCAACACATCAAGGGCCAGGCTCCACAGTGCGAACTGAAATCTCTCTAGTGTCCTGTGGCTGTCTGCCTGTCCATCAGCCAGGACTGTTGTGACAGAGGAGCAGGGCTCCCGACAGGTTATAGTGTCTGAGAGAGTACGTTTAGGTCTCACACCAGATCACCACGTCTGAGTGACCAAGGAGCTGTGGCTGTCACACAAGGTCATGGTGTCTTACCAAGCAGGAGATGAAGGCGTGGGCTCCATGACAGGTCACAATGTCTGATTGTATGTCTCACTTTTACCCTCTCCAAGATTGTCTTAAGTCTTTTTGGTCCTTCGGGTGTCCCAGAGAACAGGCTGCAGGGCTTAACGCCGCCCTTCGGGGAGTGCCCTGCATCTCGGAGGGGAGTGGAGATGTGGCACATCTTTTGTGATTGTTGGGCTCCTGGAGGGGATCCCCCAGCCCATCCACCTGCAGCCAGCCCTGGGTGGATGCCCAAGCTGTGCCTCGTCCCTCAGTGCTTCTGCTCCCTGCCCCGTCCTTCTAGCTCTTCAGGGCTCCCCCTTGCTCTTCCTTGCTCCCTGGGAGCCTCAGCTTACTGCTCAGGGGCTGTTACATTCCTGGTCTGATGATCCCTGTCTGTGCTTCCTCGGAGTCTCTGTGCTTGTCTTTCTTGTCTGAGGAAACACACAGCCCAGACCTGTGCCAAGCCACCTTTGGCTGCAGTTCTGCTTTTCTGGTTGGGCTGCTGTGTAGTGCTCACCACGGCTCCCCTGCTTTGTTGCTGCCTGTGGCCACAGAGGGGCCTGAGGACTGCTGCAGCCCGTCAGCCCACCCAGGGTGGGTGAAGTGGGAGGGCGCACTCGTCTCCTGGGAGCCCTGTCCAGGGTGCCAAAGGCTGTGGGTAGGATTTGAGGTGGCACCTTGCCGTATCCCTGGTGGAGCCTGAGGGAGTCTTTGGTGGCTCTCTGATGCCAAGCAGGTTCCTGGGAGCCCGCTCCTCATTCCAATGAACATCCGCAGGCTGCGGGGTTGGGATCAGGGGCTCTGTTCCCGGAAGCCACCCCAGCTCTGGGCCTGAGAAGGGGGGTCTTCTGCTAGTGTGGAGGGGACTGAGGCCCCTGAACTGTGCTTTGCCATCTTACCCTACTTGCTGCTGAGAACAGTGTGTGGAGTCTGTTTTTCCTCTTAGCTTGGTTGACCCTCAGAATTCTTTTGAAGCAGTTAGGTGCGTGCGTGGCTTCTCTGTTGAGCGTGCGCTTTCATCTGTGAAGGGCCGAGGCCCTGAGGTCCACTTGGCCGATGGCTGTGCAGCCACACTGATCCGGATTCTTCTGCCATTGTTTTATACCGGCTTCTGTGTGTTCTTACAGCCAAGTAAGCAGTAAGGGGTAAGGTCTTAGCGTTTTGTTTTTAGTGAGGTTTTACATTTATTAAAGGTAGGAAAAAGAAACATGCTCTGCAGAGTGAGCAGGTGAGAGTGGACTGCTGGGATAGTGAGGACAGTGGTCAGGGCTGACCTTCAAGTAATCTTTATTCACTGGACTTTTGTCTACTCATTGTGTGGCTGCTGATCTGAGTTCACACCCACCACCACTGTTTTCCATTTGACTTCCTGTTTAACGTTTCTTTCCTGCTCTCCTGTCCATTTTATTTCTCCTGTTAATGTGTATCAGATTCTCTGCTCTTCCGTCATGGTGACCTCATGGCCCCTCTCCCCGCGCGTGTGAGGGAATCGGGCCCCTGCTCAGCACTGTTGCCCAGTTTCAGTGGCTTCTCCTCAGATCCAGGGTCCCTCGGTATACCTTTAGCAGGTGTTCTTGACCACCTTGGTCCTGCCAGGTTCTCTCAGCCTCTTACTATTTTTTTGAGGTACTGGGCCTTGAGTGCCGGGGAAGCATTCTGCCACTGTACTATGTTCCTGGCCCTTATAGGCTGACTTATGTTCTTCTTTGTTCATTTGATAGTTTTATGGGTTTGTTATGTCATATGTGTCCCATGTTTTATTTACTTCTTTGGTTTTTTTTGTACAAGGTTTCACTATGTACAGTAGTTCAGGCTGGCCTTGAACTCATGGTGATCCCCTTGTCTCAGCATCCTGAGTGCTGGGATTACAGGTGGGAACCTGACCTAGTCCTATTTTATTTTGCTTTTGAGACCAGGTCTTGCTAAGTTGCCCAGGCTGGCCTCAAACTTGCAACTCCTGCTTCAGCCTCCCAAGCAGCCAGGATCACAGGGTGGGCCACAGTGCCTAGTCTCAGCACCTCTTTCTTCCCCTTACTCAGTGTGGTTACCACTGGTCTTTCATCTCTGGAAGATTCTCTCTCCTTTCTTCCTGCCTCCTTCTTTGGACCTGTGCCAGGTCTACTAGGCCAGGGCCAGTGAGTGCTGCACACAGGGTGTACGAATGTGGCACCCTGCCCCTACCATCTTGGGCACAGACGCTAAACACAACATTTAAACCCTGAACTACATGTGGTTTCTGCATTCCCGGAAACACACACAGTATGTGTGACAGGCTCAAGAGAACAATTCTGGGAATGCCCCACCCAGTATAGCATCCCCGCAGGGACAGGGCTGAGACCACAGAAGCCTCGCTGCCCTGCTCGGGCTGGGGCCTCTGGGAGAAGGGGCCGAGAGAGGCCTGGCAGTGGGAGCCGTCGCCAACTGCCCAAGCTGCTGTCTCCCTGCAGCCTGGCACCTGCTGAAGCTGGTCTAGAAGCTGAGCTGTCATGCTGGCCAACAGGGACATCCTGCTCCTGATGCTGTTGATGGGCCACACCAGACCTGGTGCCACGGTGCTGGCTATCCACGGAGAGATAGCGCCTCTTCCTCACATGTGCTCTTCTCTGGCGACCTGGGCGCCCACATGTCTGCTGTTGCCTCACACAAATGTGCTCCCCATAAAACCATTCCAAACACGTGTCTCTGGATCCATGCGCCTGAGGGGACAGCGGGACCACAGTGGGGCGGGAGGCTCCTGTGGCCTGGGCCAGCCTCAGACTCGCAGCTGGTGAGTCCAGGGTGTCATGGCCTCCAGGCTGTTGGCAGTGTAGGGACAGCTGTTGTCCCACAGACTGGTCACAGTGCCGGTAGCAAGGCAGCCCCATAGCACCCATGGGAGCAGATTGGGGGGGGGGGTGTTGCTGAGGCCCCAGACCAGGACTGGCCACTCTCCCAGTGTGACAGCCTGCCCCTCACCCATCGGCCAGACATGGCTGTGGGGTGTGCTGGGGTACACAGTGCCTCATGCTTCATGCAGGTGGCCCACACATGTCCACGGGTTCAGAGGACGCCTGAGCCCCAGCTCTAAGCCTCAAGTTTGATTTCCACAGAGAATGAGGCGTCACATACAGCTGGCCTCTGGTTAGTGGCATCCCTGGCAACAGAGGGGTGAGAGCAGTGTCCTCACAGCCAGGAGCAGTGACACGTCCTGTGGTGGGGGTGACTCAGTACCCTCCACGAACCCGGCTCTCTAGGCAAGAGCAGAGAGGCAGACAGGAACCTAAGCAAAGCTCGCACACCACGAACACAAAGGACGCAGGCATCCTTAGGAATCTGAGACTGCGGAGCGTGGCCAAGGGGACCGGCAGGACTGCTGACTCCAGGCCTAACAGGCATGCAGGCTGAAATGAAGGGGCAGAGATGGTCAGGAGATTAGAAAACAGAAGGGCAAGGTGGGCTGACAGATATGACGGTGAGGGAGACAGCCAGCAGCTGGGGCAGACAGGGAGGTCAGCGGAGACAAATCACCGAGACAGCAAGGCTGGGACCGCTGAGGATGCATGTGATGGCTCCAGGAGGCTGCGTGGAGCCACAGCACCCCACACACACACTAGGCGTCTGGCACCACACAGGGCCACCCAAGGAAGAGTAGGAGCCTCAGTGTGCTCAGAGGATGGGGCCGTCAGCTCAGGCCAAGTCTACACGTGTTTAACTGTGAGCTAAGAAAGTGGACAAGAGTCACACAGCACAATTCTTCCTGACACACTGCTGACTGCTCTTGGCACTTGTGGGCTCAGCAACAAGTCCTCCTTTGCCTTGGGGCTGCCCTGTGCATGGTGGTGGTCAACAGCATCCTGGATGCCAGTGTGACACAAGGTGTCTCCTAGGCACACTGTCCCCAGCTCCAGGCAAACAGAAAGTGATCTTGGGGAGATGATCACAGCGGCAAGGAGGGGTGCACAGCAGAGAAGGCAGGGGATGATCATGACCAGAAAGATGGTGGCTAACTGGACATTATTAAGCACGCAGCAGTCCTTAAAATGGACAACAGTAGCTGAAGGGATCGCTGTCCTAGGGGACAGTCAGGGTATGGCTGTCTCTGTGGTCGGACATAGTGGGCCTGTCCTGTGTTCTGAGGGGCACAGTCTTGAGCTGCAGCTGTCTGCGAGGCCTGCTGTGGCCTCCGTCCTAGTTCACTGAGGCTGAGCATGGTGGCTCTGTCCCGTGTTCTGTGGGCGAGAGGCTGTGGCCATCTGGGGGCCCAGTAAGCCTGCTGAAGTGTTGCAGTGCAGGGCAAGTGGTACAATTGGAAGCAAGATGCTGTCAGAACAGCAGGAAAAACAGCAGAAGCTGCAAAAACAAACATTAAAAATAAGGACATTGACTTATTCTTTCTTAAGTGCGTTAAGGTCTCCAGTAAAGGGCAAAGCTGCACGCTTACAGGCGCATCCCTGGAGCCCTTGCGTAGCCTGGGCAGGGTCCTGCCGAGGGAGAGCTGGCATCTGCGGGGAGCAGCAGGCGGGGCTGCAGGGGGTGCAGGAAGAAGGCGGGCTCCCAGTGTGCCAACGCCACAATCACTGGCTGCATGGATTGGAGTATGTGTTAAAAGAGGGAAACTTGGCCAGTGGACCTGCCTAGAACATAGAACCCAAACTCTGATAACTCTTGCTTTAAGATCGAGTGGGTGGTGGCATGCCTGTAAACCCAGCACTTGGGAGGCTGAGGCGGAAGGATCGTTGTGAGTTTGAGGCCAGCCTGGGCTACATGGCAAGACCCTGCCTCAAAAAACAAAAAATTCTTTAAAAATTATGTAAGAGATTAGAGATTATAAAATACTTGATGAGCATTAGTAAGATCCTGGAAGTCACTCAGGGGATCCCAAGTGGTACTGGAGGTGTGGAAAGCTGGAGCCACTCCCGAAAGGACAGCAGAGTCATGTTGCTGCGTGGTGGCAGTGAGAAGGTGTTGAGTCCACTGGCACCAGACTCGGCGCACACCCACCTGGCAGCTGCAGCTCAGCTGAAATGAAGGAAGTCCTGGCCCTCACACAGGCACAACGACTGCAGGTTGTTCTCGAACTCACCCCCTGTCAGGTCCTGTGGGGAAGCAGCAGGTGTGGCTTGATCCGGCTCCCTGCGCTCCTTGGGGCCCCTGCAGGACCTCCAATGGGGCTGGATTTGAGGTCTGCCTGTGTCCACCTGTTGAGGGCTCACTGGGAACTCCTCTGCTAATGGAACAGGACACAGCCCATTGGTCACAGGTAAGGGTGGGTGCTCTGAGGTGCCATCTGAGTAGCGGGCTGAGACTGCACCTGCCCCAGCCTCTGTGCCTCACCACTGGCCTCCTGTCCCTGCAGGGCAGCAAAGGCTTTGACCCCTGGCCCCCAAATGCCAGCCCTGGGGACCTGGGTCCCATAGTTGGGTGGAGGTGCGACCTCGGTGGCCCTGCAGCAGGGTTTTTGGTGTGTGCCCCGAGGACACAGATGATAGCTCCAGGAGGCACAGAGTGTCTCCAACAGGGGCCTGGGTCTGCATCTGGGCTCAATGCCTCTCCCCCACAGTAGTGGCCCTAGCCCAGGGCTTTGCTGTGGACCAGAGACAAGAGCCAGCTTAAAGAATCCACGCAGAATAAGGGCCTGGATGGTCACAGCCCATGTTCCCATGGCCGTGGTCCCGTCCCAGGCTACTGTGTCCACGTGGGCCAGGGCAGTTCCTCCAGCTGCAGTGTGACACTCACCAGTTTCACACAGATGATGAAGGGTGGCTGGGCAGCTCGGAAGTGCAGGATGGGAATCCGTGGCTTGGGCCTTTCCTGGAGGGAATAGCACCAGCCATGCTGGTCACACGGAGTCCTTGAAGGAAAGGGCACCCCTGGGAGCCTGTGTCGGCCACCCCCTCTGCCTTACAGCCAGACTGGGCTGGGAAACAGGGTGTCTCCCCAAGGATGGAGATGGGGCCCTGGATACCCCAGGAGCTCAGGCTGCACCTGCTGGCTGGGGCTGGGGCTGGGCGTCTCCCCAGAGGGGCTCTGGCACTGCCAGGCCTCAGCTGCACACCTGGGCATCCTCATGGCAGTAGAAGCCCTTCTTGATCTTGTTCTTGTCAACATCACAGAAGGCAACCACCTGGAGGAAGAGCACAGGACAGGTCAGGTGGGATGGGGTCTGCAGAGCTGGGTCTGAGGCCAGAGTGGGGCAGACAGGCCCTGGAGGGGACACATGCCTTGCGCCGGCTGGCAGCAGTCAGGCTGCGATACAGCCTGCGCCCTTGCTTGCCCGCGTTCCAGATGGTGAAGGTGGCCCAGTGGGGGAGGGCCTGCTCCTCCAGGAAGCGGACACGGTTGGTCCAGATGGTTGTCCTGTAGCAGGGAAAAGGGGCTGGTGGTGGCTGGGTGCTGTGGGCTTCGCGACCTTGCTTGCCCTCAGGTACCAGACACACGAGCTCTGACTGCACACAGGCCTGGTGCCACGTCCTCAGGCCTCCTCCTAGGGGGCCCATGCCCTATAGAAAGTCTCAGGGGGCCGCCCAGGCCAGTCACCTTCTCCAAGCAGAGGCCCCACTTCCTGGGTCCCTGGCAAGAGGCAGGCCTGAGGGGTGGGCCCGGTGCACAGTAGGAGAGGCTGCTTTCACCTCAGTGTGGTCAGTGCACAGGGTCAGGGTTGCTGGCTCCAGAGCCTGGTTCTTGGTGCCCACCTCAGGCCAAGTGTGGGCTGACTGGCATTTCCTGTGCCCCCCACCACCAACTTTTCAATTTCACTGGAGTTGTGCTGAGCGTGGTAATTTGGGCAGGGATTCCCTAGGTGCCAATCCCTTCTGGAGCCAACTAGCACCTCTTTCCTAGGAGACACAAACAACACACTTCAACCCACACAGCATAGTCTAGGGCGCAGCCATGTGTGCACAGCCTAACCCCGAGGGACCGGAAGACACGTTCCCTAGAGGGACAGTCTCATCACTCGGTCATGATAAGCAGAGGTCCCCTTCGTAGAGCATTGGACCTCAAGGCACCTCTGACCCTTACCCTTCCAGAGATGACCCCAGGGTGTGGCAGAAGCAGGACATGCCCCTCAGGGGCCTTGACTGGCAGAGGGAAGTGGTGACATTCCAGGGCCTAGCCCTGGAAGCCTGCAGACACGTGCGGCACGTATCCATCTGACCGGGCCCCACTGGGAGTGGATGTGAGTTCCACACAGGCCAGCGAGAGGGGCACAGCTAGCTAGCACACACCCTGGCTGGGGCTGGGACGGGGCCACTGGGTTCTCTCACAGAGGTCCTGCCCAGAGGCCACCGTCCTGCCTTGGCCACAGGGAGATGCAGGCACTAGGTGGGGCCTGTGTAGGCACGGGATGTGTACAAGTATGTACGTACAGTCTGTGCATGTGCTTGGGTGTGTGCATGTGTGTGCTTGTATGCATGAGTGTGAGGGCAGCTCCAAAGAGAACTCTTGGGCCTTGGCACAGGATGACACATGGGCAATGTCCTGCCCACAAGCGGGCCGGGTCCACCAGGCATCCCTGTGGGGAGCAAGTCCTGGTCTACAGCTCGTGTGCCACGAAGGCTGTTGAGATCACTGAAAGCTGTTATTTCTCTGTCAGTGTGTGAGTTGTTTTTTCTAAACTAAAACCTCAGTATTGAGGTTTAAGAAGTGAGCTTTGAGTTGCAATTTGGGCACTCATCTCTACAAGGTTCATCATCACTGCTCTACCTTGTCCCATGCTCCGATGCAATTCAGGAGGATGGTGGGTCTCGATGTGAAAAGGAGGAAAAATAGACATGGTCCACGTGGGCATAGGTGTGAGAAGCTGCTGTCCCAGGTGCAGACCCGCTGGGTCCTAACCTGCTGGTTCCAGACTGCGCTACGCCTGATGCCCTTGCCCGACTTCTCCAGATGGCTGCTGCCCTCCACATACCGTGTGTCAGGCAGGCGGCATCTGGACACAGCTGTGGTGATCGTATCTGGACAGCATGCGGAGCCCCCTTCTGCCTCCTGGCTGTCAGGGACAGTGGGCCCATCAGAGCTCTGCATCCTTTTTCTGCTGAGGCCGCCCGGCTCGGCTGAGGGCTGGGCAGCAGCCGGGACACTGGGTGGCCTTCATACTTCTACACATCTTAAGTGTTTCACACAATGTGCTAAGCACAGAAAAGCAGACTGTTCTTCATGTAAAATTCAAAGGACAGAAGCACAGCGACACCAGTGGAGGGCTTCTGATGGGACTCGGGCAAACCCACGACTTCCCAAGCCTGTGGCTGTAATTACAGCTCGTCACCTGCGCCGTGCTGCTATTCACAGTGCAAAGACCTTAATCCAATACAGAAACTCACATTAGATCACATATTTTGGGTTGTGGGTGGCAAAGCCTCATTCTGCAGAAAAAGCAGGGTTCTTGTGGGCAGGCAGGGGCCAGTGTGGGCCTGAGCCTGACTCCCTCCCAGCTGGACCCGCTGACACAGCACTTGAGAGGCCACCCGCGCACATCTGCAGGACTGTAGCAGAGACCAGGTGGCAGCATTTGGTTGGCCAGAGGATTCGACAACCCCACGGCATTTGTCACACACACATCAGGTCCATTCAGGGAACACAGCTGTCAGGTGTTTGAGCATTTTAAGGTCTGACTGACATCAGTGTGAAGCACGGGGGTCTTCTGAGTGCCACTCAAGGGTTTTGAGCAACACACGTGCTGTTGCTTTAGTAACTTTTTAGGGTAGGGACTTGGGCAGTTGCTTAGCTTCCTCCCCTATTAAATATGTGGTTAAAGCCACAAAGCAATACTGTGAACCCACTAGCTGCAGTCTACAATGTATATGTCATTAAATTTATTTCTTCTAATTTCCTTTGTTTTTTGTCCCTTGGCTGCTTCATTTCTTCCTTTTTTTTCTTTTTTTGTGCTAGGGATCGAGGGCTGCTTCATTTCTATCTAAATATTTTAGACTTGCAAGTGTTTGTGTCCTGTCAGAGTTCCTCTGTTGGAGTCCTACTCTGTAGATGAGTTAGGAGGTGGGGCCTTTGGTAGCTGGTTAGATTGGTGTCCTTGGGAGAGGGTCCCACCCCTCTGACATGATGATGCGGCGAGAAGATGGCTGCCTGTGGACAGGATGGTGGGGATGGTGGGCTGGCCTTGAGTGTGGGACACAAGTTAGCACCCACACACAAATGACCGCAACCAACAGACATGGAACCAGCCCCAGACTGTGGAGTTAGTGTCTGTTGTATATAAGCCACTCGTGGGCAGAGTGAGGTTGCAGCAGCCTGAAGGGGCTGGGACAGTGGCTGGTTAGACACCTTGTACGGGGTCTGTCACTTAAAGTCTACCAAGACTCGTCTGATGGCCCTGCAGACTGTCAGACTCACAGTCCTGCAGGATCTGCTGCACTGTTACGAATTTTCTCTACTTCATGAGCCTTGGCAGGGAGAGTGTTAAACCCCCATCACTGTGCCCTTGTCTCCTCCTGCTGCGGGGGGGCGTACACAGCGGGACCGTCACCATCACCAACAGCAGCCCAGCCAGGCGCTGCTCTGTTGCTGTTGCAGCCAGATTGAGGTTTCACCAGGGCAAAGTCCTGCTGTGTGGAGCTGGAGAGCAAGCCATCTTCACTCTAAAGAGCAGTTCGGTAAAGGGATGTGGGACCCAGGTGGCCAGTGTCTCACCACCCGGGAGAGGCGGTTCCCACACACACGGCCACAAGCTTGTCGAATGTGGCTCAGCCCTACCCAGGACAGGAGCAGTCTCTGCTCCCCAAGATATAAGCACACCCCTCCTCAACGTGAGGATCCCCTGAGGCCTCCTTCCCTGTGCCATAGGCCCGAGGTGCCTCCAGAGCTTAGCCCAAGTCCCAGGGGCCACGCAGTAATGGGGCGGGTAATGCTGGCCCACATGTGCAGTTACAAACACACCTCTTCTGCACCCTTATTGCCCTCGCCACTTGCCCGGCTCCAAGTCCCTCAGAGTGGCCACCTGGAGCATAAACTGTCCCTATGTCTCAGGTTGGTGGTCTGGGGCCTCAGGACCACCCAAAGCTCCCCAATCCTTGCTGAGATGGTCCCAGGGGAGGAAATGGCTCCTCTGCTCCCTCTGGCATCCACTCCCTGGGGGAAGGAGGTGCCCCCACCAAGGCTCTCTGAGCCCTCAGCCACTCCTGGGCCTCACTCCGAGGGTGTGGCCTTTGCCTCATACACAGAGAAGAGGACACCAAGCCCTTGGCCTGGTACTGCCTGCCCAGCCCTGTGGGAAAGGCCCTCAAGCCGCCCCATGGATCTGCCTGTAGCCTCAGGGCACAGTCCTAATGCCAGCTCCGTGTCTGCACCATCCACCCTGAGTCCACACTAGTGCTCCCCGCCATGACCAGCTGACTTACTCAAGGACAGAGTGTGTGGCTGCATGCAGGTGGTAGCGGTACAGCAGCAGGCTCTGGTCCACCCGCACGACCCCACCGCCCTTCCTGAGGTGCTCGTAGAAGAAAAGCAGGTCCTCTGGCACGCCCTGCACAAGGAGAGACGCTGTTGCTGGGGGTCGCGGGCACTGCAGCTGTGTGAGGGCTTCTGTGGCAGATGAGCCCATCTGGAGGCTCGGTGACAGTGCAGGTGATGGCAGATCCAGAGAAGACTGCTACTAACGCTCCCAGCAGGCAGGGAAAGTGCCCTGGATCAGGCTGGAGACAGCCAAGGGAGGCTGTGCTCCACCTCTGCCTGACACCCCACCGGGCAGGGTGGGACGTTCCGGGTGGACAAGGTGCCTGTAGACAAGAGCAGGCAGGACGGCAGGAGGGCAGTGAGCCGGAAACAGTGGCCTTTGGAGGTGAGGGTGCCTGGTGATCAGGGCTAGGGAGGGTCAGACGCAAGGCAGCATCAGGATGAGGCTGCACAGCCCTATAAGTGACAGCAGGGGGCAACATTGAGTCAGGCATTGGGACCTGGCACAGGCACAGAGCCTCCACTGAGGACTGACCTGCTGGACACAGAAAGCATGGTCAGCACTCCTTCAGGTGGCAGCTCCACAATCCCCACAGCACAGCAGAGAAGGCCCTGTGCACAACCCTCTAAGCTCAATTACCCTCTGCAGCTGGCAGTGGTGGGTGGGGAATGGGGGATTTAATAGCTGAGTGGAAACAACCAAAGCAAGGAGGGTGTGGCGCAAAGGGGCTGGAGAGCAGTGTTGGCAGGGTGAGACCCTCGGGACAGGACATCTAGGATGAGTCTTCCAGGGCTGCCACCCCCCAGGTAAAGGCCCAGCGCCTTGGAGGTGTTGCCCAAGTGGGGGCTCTTGTCCCCACAGGCAGAGATGCCAGGGGCACCCAGGGTCCCTCGAAGGGAACAGGCCCTGTCTCCCCTGGCCGCCCCAGAGCAGCCTGGCCAGCGCCTCCACGCCCTGCGCTTCCCATTAGCAGGTTTCAAGCCAGGGAGGCAGCTGGCACCTGTGCCAAGCAGAGATGTGGCATGCAGAGGAGGATGGAGCCCCCGGCCAGGGCAGAACATGGAGGTAACACCTGCCTTATAACACTTACCTGCCCTCCCTCGTCAAATGGGCCCACGTGGGAGAACCAGGCTCGGGAGCAGAACCAGGTGGGCATGATCACGGTGGGGCCGTGTGAGGTGAACACCTGGAAGCAGGAGTGCCGCGGTGTCAGCACAGGGGACAGATGTCCAAATGGCCTGAAGTGTGCTCCCCCTCAGCGTCACTCACAAAGTGACAAATGCATTTTGTGCCCCTTCCTGGTAAGCGCAGGGTTCATGGCAGCCCGCGGTGGCATCCACAGCATCTGGCCTGGCCCTGAGGCTGACGGGGTGGGGGAGCAGTGCTGGCCGGGCCACCTCTGGGTCCCAGCCCTGGCAGGTGCTCATGGCTTCCGACGGGCGGTGCGGCCTGGTGTGAGGACTAACCTCGCACGAGACTGAGCAGCATGGAGTCGTAGCCACCCACAAGGGAACTGACAGACAGATTCCTAGAGAGTTGCAAACCATCAGAACAACTCAAGAAAAAAACTGAACTATCTCTAGCAAGAGGCTGAAAGAGGCTAGACAGCCTTCCTGGCGAACTCTGCCAAATGCTTAAGGCATTAACACCATTCCTCAGAAATTCTTTCAAAAAACAGAAGCGTGGGGAACACACCCTAATGCTTCCTTGAGGCCAGTGTTACCTTGATCCAAAAACCAAGCAAAAATATCACGAGCAAACGACACACCAATGGCCTTTATAATGCAGACGCCCAAGTCTGTAACAAAATACTAGCAAAATGAGTCACCACGGAAAGAGGATCACATGTCATGACTAGTGGGATTTAGTCCAGGAAAAATGGGTCACTGTATAAAAAGCAAGCACTGTAATATGCCATGTTAACAGAATAAATGACAAAAACTAGACAGCTGTCTCAACAGGTAGAGAAGAGGATTTTGATGCACTCCAGCACCCTCTCAGGACAAAACCACAGCAAGAAACAGAAGGGAACATCCTTAACCTAACAAAGGGCCTGAGCCAGACCCTCAAGTTTTTCTCAAGAGCAGCAAACCACCAGAAGCTGCCCCAAGGTCAGGAGCAAGATGATACGTCTGCCTGCCCCTCCAGTCAGGCTTCTGAGGGACTTTCTAGACAGAGCAACTGGCTAATAAACAGCACCTAGCTTAGAAAGGACAAGGTGAGACTACATCTATTTGCAGATGACATTGTCCCCCAAGTAGGAAATCACACACACACACACACACACACACACACACACACACACACACACACAATCTAGGCTAATACATGAATTCAGCAAAGCTGTGGGATGAAGATCCATACATAAACCTCAACTGGATTCTATATGCCAGCAACAAGCACCCAAAGATGAAATTAAGGGGCTGGGGCTCTAGCTCAGTGGTTATAGGGCTTGCCTAGCAAGCACAAGGCCCCGAGTTCGAGCCCTGGCAAAAAAAAAAGAACAAAAAAAAATACAATTTAAAAAACCAAAAATGAAATTAAGAAAACACCTGTGATTATAATAGCAAATAAAATACTTAGGAATAAGTTAAAGAGCGCAAGACTCACTGGACAACTCAATATTTAAGATGGTAATACTACCTAATTGAGTCAGAAAATGGTAAAAATGATCCTAACACTCAAAGGGAAATGCAGAGGACCTCAAATAGCTAAAGTCATCTTTAAAAAAAACGAAGCTGGAGGAGTCACATTCCTTGTTTCTAAAACTGAGCTCTGAGCAGCAGGAATTGAGACCGCGTGGCACTGGCCTCAGGATGGTCGTGGCCTGGCAAGAACTCGGAAAGTATGTTTAGGCATTTATGATGAACTGGCCTTTGACCAGGACACCAAGATAATTCAATGGAGGAAAGAAAGTCTTTTCAATAAATGATGCTAAATGTGCTGAAGTATAAAGTTGGGCCCTTACCCCAGACTGCTTAAAAAAAAAAGAACTCAAAATGGACTTAAAAGCTCTGACTAGAGGAGCTCAAACTGTAATGTTCTTAAGGAGAAAACAGGTACAAACTGCCAAGAACCAGGGTGAGCAAAGACTTCTTAGCTACCACACCAAAAACATGAGCAACTACTGTACAGATATAATATACACAGACTGGACTTAAAGCTAAAGTCTTGTGTTTCAAAAGACAACATTTAGGAAGTGAAAAATCCACGGGAAGGAAGAAAATACTTACAAATCACATATCTCACAAGGGCCTAGTACCCCCAAAAAGCAGAGTGTACTTATAATTCAACACTGAACAGAGAAATCATCCACTTTTTAAAGGCACCATTGAGGTAGGCCACGTGTTGTATAATTCTGTTTACATGAAATGTCCAGGGCAGGCAACTCCAGAGACAGAAAGTGGATTCGTGTTTGCCAGGGGCCAGGAAGAGGAGTGGTAGGGAGTGACTGCCAGAGGGAGGAAGTTTCTTCTTGAGATGATGGCAAGGTTCTTGAATGAGATAGTGATGGTGGTTGCACAATTTTGTAAGCACAAGAAAAACATCAATTTGTGTACTTAGAAGGGTGAATTTTATGGCACCTGAATTAGATCTCAATAAAGATGTTACTAGAAACACTGCACACACACTGACTGCCAGCTAACACAGAGCTGTGCAGTCTGTCTTGTCTGTATTTTTCTGTATTTTCTTAATTTCTTTAAAAAGGAAGACTAGTTCCATGTCGAGGGGATATTTTTTAATGGGAAAAAGTCTAAGAACCTACATAATACAAAATTATTCTGCCTTCAGTGTGGAAGATTCATTTACAAAAAATTACAATGTTCTAGGAGTGAGTTCACTAATTTTGTTTTCGTCAAACATTTTCTGGTTATACAGTAATACATAACCACTGACAAAAAATACAGAACATTACACAGAAAAAACTGCAAGCGCTCCTAGCTGAGCCCCTGAGAAAACAGCTAGCAAGCTGCTGCGATCCCTCCCAGGACCTCGCAGGTGTGCATCGCGCGTGTGCAGGGACTGTGAGCGCCCATGCCCACGCCTGCAGCTCACTTCCTCAGGATCAGAAGCGGGGGACACTGTGTGGCCTGTTCTTCCCGACCTCCAGTTGCTCCTCCTGCAGGGACCTCCTCTGTCCTGACAGTGAGGACTTCCTGCTTTCTAGAATGTGAGCGTTCCATCTGCTGGTGCCTGCACGTCTGCACAGCCCTCTGCCTCTGAGTGCCCCCTCAGCTCAGCCAGCAGACAGCCCTGTGACAGGGTGGACAGCAGCAGCAGCAGCAGCAGCAGAGGAGGGCCCACCTTCTCTGTGTCCTCTTGCTCTCACAGTGCCATCCTGGGGGAGGGGCTCCCTGTGTCTGCTGATCTTCCTGGTCATTAAGCATGCTGAGTGTCCTAGCTGACTGTGCCGGCCAGTGGCAAGCCTTCATAGACGTATCTCTGTTCAAGTGCGTGTTTGGGTGAGTTGGCTTTTGCTGAGCAGTAAGAACCCTGCATATATTGTGACTGCTAACTCATCAGATGTGTGATTTGCCAGTTTTTCTTCCCATTTTGTGGGTTACTTCTGCACCCCACTGATTATGGCCTTTGATGCACAGAAGTGTGGTGCTGGTTTTTTTTTTTTTTTTTTTCTTTGAGCTATGTACCAGCCCTGTATACTGAGACAGGGTCCCTAAGGTGCCCAGCTTGCCCTTGAGCGCGTACACCCCATCTCAGCCTCCTGAGTAGCAGGGATGACATGTGTGCGCCTCCCCTGGCTGGCTGCCCAGCAGTTTTGAGCTCTGACTATATGTTGTTTGTGTGTTTATTGTGTCTGTTCATGTCTGTATCTGTGGTGTTGTATGTGTGTGGAAACCTGTGTCATGTGTGTGAACACATGTGTGGAGGCATTCTGATCCAATTCTATGCGTGCCATCCCTCATGCTGGGGCGCAGCAGCTCTGTCTACTCTGTGGGGAAGGGCCATGCTCTGGGCTCCTCCTCACTGCTGTAGCAGGGGCCCCCAGTGCCACACAGGGTGTCCTGGCCACTGCTCCCAAGAAGGGCCTCCTGTGCCCTGAGGTTGCAGGGCCCCCAGCCTGAGCCTGAGGGCCACCAGGGCAGAAGAGAGGGTGTGAGACTCCCTGTCTCCTGGTCATGCTGCCAAACACCAGAAGCTATAGGACTAGTGCCTATCATGGTTCTTTGGGGTGCAAGGACCCCCAAGACCCCATCTATGGAGAAAGACGGATTTTCCTCTAGGTGAGTCACCAGGCTTTGGAGTGTTAGGTACACTCATCAGGCCTAAGGACACCTGTCTTCAGAAAGCCCTGCAACCCAGGGCCAGCGGTGCTCACATCCCTCATTGAGCTTCTTTTACCTGCGGGCCTTGCAGGGTGAGACTCAGTGCTCCCGAGGCTCTCAAGAAAGACCCCACAGCACTCCAGGCCAGCGTGCAGCTGCTTCTCAGGCCATCATCTCAAAAGGGTGAAGCTCAAAAGGGTGAAGCTTGGTGCTGCCCAGAAAACTGAAAGAAACTCTGAGCCAGCAGTTCCAGGGGGAACACAGGAGTATGGGGCGGGCTGGGACGGATCTGCGGCCCCCACCTGACCCCAGCCTGACCCCACGCTACACCCATCACCACTGTCCCCTCAGTGCTCACTGGCATGTCCTCCCTTGCGTCAGCCTGTGACCCTCCTGGCACCGCCCAGCAGGGACACCCTTTGGCACAGGCTGAATCCAGTCAGGCCACTCGTGCACCAGTGTCCCCCTCACCCACACCCTATCGGCCGACCTGGTGGGCTTCATGACTGAGGTAGAAGGAAGAGGGGAGCAGGAGAGGGAGAACAAAGCATACGGTCCTGAAATTACTACATACAAGCAAAGGGCCCAGAAGAGGCCGGGACTGAACCCAGGGCTACACATACTGGGCAAGCACTGCCTCGCCGAGCCACACCCCGGCTGCTGGTCCAACGACTCTAAAGGGAAGATGCTGGCCTCACAATCCTGCATGTCATGACCACTCCAGAGATAAGAGACCCAGGCTGGCAGGCTCAAGGGCACTGAGCATGGACAGACCACCAGAGCTGAGACCGGCACTGCTGGGTCTCAACTCCACCTCTCTATCACATGCAGAAAGGCTTTCTGCCCAGTGCCACCTATGTGCACGGGGACAGGGGGAGAGATGTCCCTGTGAGGCAGGACATGGGCTGAGTCACCTCTGTGCTGCTCTGCACCTTTGCTCCCTCCAAAGCCACCCGAGCCAGAAATACCAGGTGGCACCACTGCTCCTCTGCATGCAGTGGGCCGGGAGACACCCTGCTGACAGGAGGCCTTGCTGCTGTGGCTCTGGGAAACCTCAGACTCAGTTCCCTCCATGTAATGGGCAACAGCACCTGCCCACCACCGAGGGGGGACACAAGGAAGTAAAGATGTGATCATGGGTAGGCTGGAAGGCATCCCTCCAGGGTGGGCACGGTATCACCTTCCCTTTCACCTTCCACACCTCCACCCTGGCAAACAGAAAGGTGAGCAGGGGACTCTGGGCAGTGTGTGTTGTGGGCAGCTTCAGAGGTGTCTGAGGGTTTCTGGTGCTTCTAAAACACAGCTGCCATTGCTGGGCAAGGCAGGAAGGCAACACAAAGGCTATCAGGTGAGCCACGCCACAGGTCTGCTCTGACAGCATTCACATCAGGCACTGCCACTCCAGGGCAGGGGCTTGGGCACCTGTGGCCATCACCAGGTGATGGTCTCAGGACAGGTGAGGGCTGTGTGTGCCTCCCGAGGGTCATGTACCAAGGTGACAGCCCAGCTTTTGCACATTATGTGGCATTACTGTAGGTGCAGCATGCACAGGGAACCCTTGAACCCTCCATGGCCCTATCCAACCTCACAGACCTGGAAGCCACGATGGGGGCACTGGGCTGGCTGCCGGAAGCCCTCTGACCAGTGAGGACACGTGGGATTCAAACTGCCTTCTGACCACGCCCTTTGCTCTGCACCAGCTCTAGGCACAGTGGATCAGTGGCCAGGCCTCACTCCCCCAGCCCCGGACTTATCCTGTGCCAGGCACCAGGCACCAGGGCTTCAGAAGCCACCCACGGTGGGAAGGCACCCAGTGTGATGTGCACCGCTGCCCTTGGGGAACCAGGCCCAGCAGCTGTGAAGTAGGGGAGGCAGTGGTTTATTGTCATCTATATTGCTGGACATAATCTGCTAACGTCTTTATAGACAGTTATTGTGTCTGAGTTCATGAGGTACACTGGTCTCTAATTTTCTTTTCTTGCAATGGCTTTGCTCAATTTTGGAGTCCGGCAATGCTGGGCTCAAAAAGTGAGTCAGAGTTTGTTCCCCCACTCGCTGATTGAGAGTCCCTCCAGGACACTATTGCTTCCTCCTCAGGGTTCCATTTAATTTTCCCGTAAGGTTTGCAGGGTCTGGAGAGTTCTGGAGGAAGGCTTTTAACTGCAGTTTCTGCTTCTTTAATGGATCTAGGATTGTTTGGATTCCCTGGTTCTTCTCCAGTCAGTTCCAGCACTTTGTATCTCTCAAGGAACACGTCCCGTCAGCATGGAGGAGGGGCCGACCGTGGCCTGTGCTTCCTGTGCCATGGCTGGGCAGTCCCTCTCTGCTGCAGATGCTGGCAGTCTGACCTCTCTCTCTCCTCTTGATGTAGCGATGGTCTGCTGGTTTTGTATCTCTTTCAAGAAGCCAGTGTTTGGGTCCCTTGAGTTTCACTGCATGGTGCTGTCAGGCCCTCCAGCCTCCTTTCTCCAGCTCCGAGCGGGAGCCAAGGCCATGCCGCTCTCTAACGGCAGCACTTGGAGCTGCTCCCTCACTTCCAACCACTGCCTCTGCCACAGTCCACAGACAGCATTCTGTCATTTTCTCTCCAAAGTATTTTGTGGAAAAAGTATTTTCTAACAACGAGTTTCTAATTTCATCCTGTTAACTACTCTTTAATTGTAAGTTACCAATAATGACAGTGCTCCATGCCCACATATCAGAGGGCTGTCTAGCTGTCTTTCTATCCTGATTTCTGGTCTACCTCCCTTCACTGCCTCATCCAGGCATGTGGGGCAGATCCCAAACATCCCACCATGGGATGGCAGACAGCCGTGAGGAGGGACTCGCAGCCACCGGGTGGAGGGGTGTTGACTTTAGACACGTCCCTGCTCAGCTGATGGGCACGGGATGTTCCCAAAGGGCCATGGCAGGGTGGGCTCAAATAGCACAGTGCCGCCAACCTGGCATCAATGTCTCATCTGAGGGCAGAAGCAGCAGGTCACAGTGCCAGCGACAAGGACAGTGCAAGGACAAGGACAGTGGCTGGGAGGACACTGAGCCTGGGCGGGGAGTGGCCACATCTCGTGGGTGCCGGACCTTCCCTACAGCTAGGGCCCTGCAGCCAGGTGAAGCCTGTCCTAGCCATTCTGGGGACTTCCTAAGTATTTATCCAAGAGCAAAAAACAGCATGTCCGCACAGAATCTGAGTGTACATGTTCACAGCAGCCTTCTGCAGAACAGCCCCAGACTGGAAGCACCTCAAATGCTCCATAGCACAGTGGCCTGGTGGCAGCCATGTGTGTGAGCTGCTGACAATTGCACCACCACCTGAGACGTTCAGGGTATGTTGCTGGCTGAGAGAAAGGAGCCACCAGGGTGAGTGCTGGGGCTTCTACTGATGTGAAAAACCAAACACAGGATCTGTATTGGCATCCAGAGGAACAGGTGTGGTCTGGGGGCCTTTGTAAATCTGTTATCACCAAGGAAATGACCAGGATGAACACCTGAAAGTGACCAGAGTGTAGTAACATGGCTTCCTGAGCTCCACATGAGCCTCTGTGTTACACAAGGAGGGTGCCTGCCATCTGGGGGGACATGGAAGCATGGGGCTGTGACCACAGCATGTCCAGGAGAGGCCGCAGCACACTGTAAATGCCTTGCCAGGGCCTGAGACCTCTATGCACTTGATGCTTCCAGCTAACAGGAAACACCAGCCAGCCACTGTAGGCCAGCTCAGAATAGCCCAGTCCCAACAAACACGCTGTCCCTTCCTTGCTGTCAGAAATAAATGGATTTCACACTGTTCTTTGGGAACTATTACAAAGCAAAAACTGAACTTCCTGTTTTTAATTTTTATGTGCCAAAACTCCTGAGGCATTTTCTGGTGAGTGCCCTCTGTGGCTGGACACGATGCTCTGCTGTTTGCTCAGTGTGACCCTCCCCAGTGGGGAGTGGCAGCCCCACAGCTCCAGCCACCCAGGGGTACCACTGGCCACATGTGCCACTGGGTGGGAAGTGGGGCCATCCTGATGAGGTAAAACACATGGGCTGGGGGGCTCGGGACACACAAAAATGTCAAATAGCTCACTGACCTTCACATTAATCACAGGTGAAAACAACAGTGTATTGTATATAGTGGAGTAAAGGAAATATAACAAACTCATCTGCTTCTTTTACTGCTTAAATTTTACTAAACATTCTTTTTGGGGAGTGCTGGGGATTGAACTCAGGGCCTTGCGCTTACAAGGCAAGCGCTCTACCACTCAGCTAAATCCCCAACCCCCTAAACATTTTAAAATTGTGCCTTGGTTTGTGTTTGTGGCTCACATTGGATAGAGTTGTTACATTTCTGTCTGCAAAATGATTCATCAGTCTTCAATGACTTGACCACAGGATGAGTACGAAGAAGCTGCAGAAGGCCAAGACTGACTGGACACAGGTCACCTCCGAAGCCAGCAGAGAGCCAGGGGCCACCCCAGGTCCACCAAGTGTCCTGCCTGCAGGATACATGTGTGTGCTGGGACAAAGTCACACTTTGCTGAAGACTAAGAGTCTCCTCCCTATGCTGTCCCCAGTCTTGTACCACCTTCCAAAGAGGAACCTGCACTGGACTGGAGGACACAGGCCATGGAAGAGGCAGGGCGGGAGGGCTATGAGGGCCCGGCCCGCAGGCAGCTAGGAAAGGGCCGGTAGAGGGTTCTGGAGCCGTCTCCTGAAGGCAGTGGGTCTTGTGCCTCCAGGACTGTCAGCTCCCAGAGCCCTGCCTCCCTTTGTGACGCTGAGGCTGAGAGCAGGGCCAGGACAGTGGTACAGCCCTTGGAGCTGCCGACTGTTTGGGAGCCCAGGATGGGGTCATATGCAGAGAAGATGGCCATGGCCACCTAACGGAGACCAGTGAGACTCAATTGAGAAAATGGCAAGTTCGTGACTAGCTGGAGGTTCCCATAGTGACAGGTCCACACAGCGGAGAGCAAGTAACAGAAACACCTACCAGGCAGCTGATGGACCAGATGCTAGCGCAGCCCCCATGACTGGGTAACTGCCAGGTAGAGAAGACACCAGCCAGAGGGGCAGAGCGCATATCATCAGGGCTGCACTCGGCAGCCATACCACACCTCACAGGTCAGAAGGCAGCACAAAGGACACTTTTTTGAATCAGTTCAGTTAGGCTAGGAATCAACAACAGAAATCTGGAAAATCCTCAAATATTTAGAAATTAAAATAACCTACCTCTAAATTTCCCGAGTCAAAGAGAAAGAAAAATCACAAGAAAATTAGAAAATATTTTGAACTAAAAATGAAAAATGACATATCAAAATTATGAAATGCAGCTAAAATATTAACAGAAAATACTGTAGCTTGACAAGAAAGTTAGATTAGAAAAGACAGTCTCCTCCAAGCTTCCACCTGGACAGGAAGGAAGAGCAAGGTGAGCTCAGGCAGCAGGAGGGCACCACAGAGATGAGCGTAGAGCTGAAAAACAGGGAGGGACAGTTAAGAAAATAACACCAAAAGCCAGTTTCTGAAAAATGTGGTAGCACCGACAAGTCCCTAGCTTGTATGATCAAAAAAGACAAAAGTTACGAGTGACCAACAGGAGGAATAAAAGAAAATAAATCACTACAGAAACTACAGATGTCAGCAGAGTAGTAAAATAACATTATAAACAAATGTGTGCCAATAACATCAACAATTTAAATAAAATGAATAAGGACCTTAAAAGTGACAAATTATAAAACAACTCAGAAAAAATTAAAATCTGAACAGCCCTATATCTATTAAAAACTTGAATTAATAATCAAAAAGCACCACTGGTGCATTCTATTAGTTAGAAAGAACAGCAATGTCTCGCAAGCTATTCACAGAGTAAGAGGACTCCCCTCATTCATTCTGTGAAGAAAACACTCCGCGTCAGCCGCAGACTAATGTCTACAGGCGAAATGTCTGTAACAGGTTCTCAGCAAACAGAATCTGGCAATTAAAAAGCCCAGACATCTTGATCAAGTGGTGTTTATCCCCAACATTCAAACTGGCTTGACATTGAAAAATCAATCACTGTATTGTATAAATTTGAGTTATTTGTGGGAAAATGGATGGATTTTCAGACCGTAATTCTAATTGAAATAAATCAGCTACAAGTTAAATATCCCATGGTTTCTCTAGCATGAGAGACCCAAAATATAAATAATTTAAAGAACAAAATAAAAGAGAGAGGTAGGAAACAGGGAGGTAGCCTCTGAGGAGATGGGAAAGGGACCTGGGGAGGGAAGAGGAGGTAAAATAATCAAGATTTCATTATGTGTAAAACGTACCAATTCCCTACGATGAGTGTAATCATTACATGCTGCAAACATATACTAATAAAAAAAGAAAGAGAATCAAGCATTGTAATTCAGCATACTATCATAATAAGGAAGGAAAGTCATGTGATCATTTTAATAGACACAGAAAAGGCATCTGACAAAAGTCAACACCCAATCAAGGTTATGTTTTAGAATTCTTGGAATACAAAGGGATTTCCTCAACAGGTAAAGACCAGGCCAGCACCGTACCTGTGTAAAAGACCAGTCCTATGTCCCCAGGTCAGGGACGCAGCGAGAAGTCCCTCCTGCCCTGGCCTACTCACTGAGTGGGTTCTGTCCAGGAAAATACATGAGTAACAAAGGCCCAGAGATTGGAAAGGAGGAAGTAAAACCGTCTTTATTTACATAAGATATGATCATGTATGTAAACAATCCTGGGAATATCAGAAAACGCTACCAGTCCTAATAAGAAAGGTTAGTGTGCTCACAGCAGCCAAGATCCACAGTGACAGTCAGTCGTACTCCTATACACCAGCAAAGCACAGCTGGAATTGGAAATGTGAAGCAGCATAATTTATGATAGCATTAAAGTAAGGAATATTTAGAGATAAACAATTAAAAATATAGATGATCTATAACTGAAACCTTTAAAATAATTCTCAGAGTAAAGAATACCTAAGTAATGTCAACAGTCTCATGATCTATATAATAGATTACAGCGGTACCTCACTTCACTAACTTACGGGTTCCACGATCCTGGAAAAGACGGCTGTGGTCATGTTTGTCACTCGATGCAGAGCTCCCAAATAAAAGTGTTTGTGAACCAAGGTGCCATGGTATATATCTATATAATTTATATTCATATGATCAGTGCAATCTCAAAATCTCAGATGTTTTCTAGAAATTCACAAGTTGACCTAAATTTAAGGTAACTGGAAAAATAGTCAAAATATTTCTACAAAAAAGGAAAACAGAGATCAAAATGTACTACAACCAAGGCCCTGGGATCAGAGCGTGCAGCATGGAGGTAAAGACAGAAGTACAGCTCAATGGACAGATGAAACCCAGAAATGGAGCCCAACGTATGCACTCAAGTGATTCTCAACAAGAGTGCTAACATGCTGTCATGAGAAAGTGCAAATAGTGCTGGAGCAACAGATACACACACATAAACAAAATGAACCCCAATCTACCTCACACCACACCCAAGTTTACCTGGAAATGGATGGCAGATCTAAACTTACAAGCTAGAACTATAACACTTCCAGAAGAAAATACATAGGAAAACGTTTGCAAGCTGGAGATGAGCAGAATGTTCTAAAAGAGAACACGAATTCCCTAACTATAAAGGAAATGCTGATAAACTGGATTTTGTCAAAATGGAAGATCCTACCTCTCTGGAAGACATCAATAAAAAAATGAAAGGGCATATCATGTACTACATGACAGGTGCACACAGCACAGGGACTAGTACCCAGAATACATAAAGAACTCCTACAACTCAAAAACCACAGGACCAAAAGAGTGAAAGTAAGAACCAGCAAACAATGTGAATACCCAGAAACGTGTGATCAGCAGACACACACACTAGTCCCTGAGGGAGAGCATGCCAGCAGCCCAGCGTGATGGCACCATGCACTGACTGGTGTGACACAGGGGAGATGGCCACTCTGCATGGGAGCACATCGCCCACCCCAGGCTGGGGTGCAGGAGCTCTAGGTGCCAGCTCCTGGGGACCTGTGCGTGGCTTCCATGGCTCTTCTTAGAGATAGCCTTCTAGCATGCTCTAAAATTGTTTTACCCTTCTCTGGTAGTGAGGATAAGACTGGGCATTGCACACAGTACCTTGAATCCTGACGCTGCAAACCCAGCACATGAGGAACCACACACAACCTCACACTGGGGCTTTCCTTTGTTAAGGCACGTTTCCCACTGTATGCCTTCACTCTCAGTCTCAACCATTCTAATGAACTGTATCTGTATGTTTTAGGTTATACTAGCCTTTGTTATTTTGTGTGTGTGTGTGTGTGTGTGTGTGCCGGGGATAGAACTCAGGGCTTTGTGCTTGCTAGGCAAGCACTTTAACCACTGAGCTAAGTCCCCAGCCCCAGTGAGTTTGTTTCTTGAAACAAGGTCTCACATCAGGTAGTTCATGTTGGCCTTGAACTCACTATGTAGTCCAGGCTGGCCTCAAACTCACAGAGATCCTCCTGCCTCAGCCTCTCAAGTGCTAGAATTATAGGTGTGCACCACTATGTCTGATTATATTTGTCAATCCTGACCTAAGAATAACCTCCAAAATTCCAATTTATTTGGTAAGTGCTGAAAAATTCATGTACTGATCATCCCTGCAGCAAAAAAGGGGCCATGGCAGAACTTTAGAAAGCATCTGCTTGTATATGTAGTATATGCCTCTGTAGTGAACTCTTAGTTATTGTACTTCACAGCTCTAGAATTTCTTTTTTTTTTTTTTTTTTTTTTTTGGTGCTGGGGATCGAATAGAATTTCTTTTTAAAACATTATCTCTCAGTTGACATTGTTTTCTAATTGTTATACTTTCCTTTGAAATGCTAACTGTGGTACCTCGGCTCTTGAAAATACTTGGAGCAGATGAGTCCAAAAAGAGGAGCTTATGCTAGGAATTCCTTGGTAATAACACTTTTCTTTTTTTAGGCAGAAAATGTGAGGGTCTGAAATGACATGAAAGTTACCAGATTTTTAAATCTGTGCTGCACAATCGAAGAAAATACGCAGGGTGATCAGAATACACGGTTAACGGGATGTTTCCTTGGAGATGTGTGGCTACAGATGTCTCTCTTGGTTTTAACATTTGCTCTCCTGTTTCTCAGGGTCACCCTGTCCACTTGCTCTAGCGCCACAACTGGGCAGAGCCTCACTTCAGTGATGCAGCTGAGCGCACTGGAGGACGGCCAGAGCTCAGTGCTGCACATCCACCCTGGGCTCACTCCTGCTGTGTGCTCACATACTGTGCACAAGTGCATGTGCGAGAACGGCAGAGGGTGTGCAGAGAGCGCACACTACTTGGCATCTCTCCTCATGGGAGAGCTCATCAATGGCCCTACAGCTGTCTCACTGCCAAGATCACTGCTAAAATTCTGACTTGTATGCTAGTCTCTTACCCCAATCAGAGCCATAACCTCAGGCTCAAAAACAAAAAATGGAGACTTGACAAGGCGCAGTGGCACATGCCTATAATTCCAGCACTCTGGGTGCCTGAGTCGGGAGGACTGCGAGGTTGAACCCAGCCTAGGTAACTTCGCAAGACCCTGTCTCAAATGTTTTAAAAAGGCCCAGGGATGTAGTTCAGTGCAAAGGCCTTGGACTTAATCCCCAGTGCAAAAAACACAAACAAAAACAAAAAAAGACAATCTCCTCAGCTGATGCTGGGATAAATGCCTGGAGCCCAGGGAAGGCTCCTTCTGAAGGTTGGTTTAGGCATCACCAAGGACTTGCGCCCCACACTCCACCACTGTCTTGTGAGGATGCCCACTTCAAATACAAGAGGCACGCCTTGTTCTTTACTTTGAAGACATGAAAACTGAGATTCAGAGCAATTAGGCAGCTTTCCCAAGGCTGTGGGCCATGAAGGACAGACACCTGAGGACTTCCCTGTGAGGGACTCAGGGGAGGCTCTGACCAGTGACTAGGCCAGGGCCCAGCAGCAAGGGCAGCTCCGCATGAGACTGGCTGCTGCTTCCCCAGCCCTCCGACTCGGCCTCCCTGTTCTTACCAGAACTTTGTGCAGCTGGGAAAGAGCCTGTTTCTTCTAGGACACAGTTGAAACCTAAGCACACACACTCAGATGTGAAACACATGTTTTCTCACTTTCTTCCTCATTTCTAATTTGACTAGTATGAGTGGAAAGTGTTCACCTATGGAAAACCTACCTGAGCGCTGCCAAAGGCTCCCTCCTTTGCTCGGGCCTCACTCCTGACATTCTGCTTAGCAGGGAAACCGGCCCAGTCAGCGCTGCACCATTTTCCATTATGTTCCCCAGAACACATCCCGGGAGTAACGAGTTTTCCAGGTGAGTGCGTCTCTGGGCTTCCTATCAGATGCTGGATTCATGGTGAGTAACAGAAGAAATGGTCTCACAGAATGATGTCAGCCAACCCGTGATCCAAAGTACTTTCCCAAAAGAAGCAAGTCTTATTTCTCCCTTCCCCCACTGTTTCTTTTTCTGATATTTCAAAGAGTCTGACTATGTAGTCCGTGAACTGGCCTTGAGCCTGTGATCCTCCCGCTTCAGTCTTCTGGGTCCCAAGTGGTGGGGTGAGGGGTGTGCAGCCCATGACCCGCACATGTCTGTTTCTAAGAGCAGGTTCTGAAGCAGCATTACTGCTGCTGCTGCTCCTGTGAGAGTACTTCCGGCTTCTGGCAGAGATGGCAGGAGGGAGTGGGCTGCAAAGGCCTGACCTTAGATATTTCCATTCTAAGAAGAACATGTGGCAGTTACTCTGAGTTTTACCCTCTTGGTGTCTGTGAGGTAATCAGGGTCCTCCTGACCAACATCCTGAAGATGCAGGCTTGAGGCAGTTAGGACACAGCCAGCAGATCCCGCTAATCACAGCAGGGCTGAGTGCACCTTTCTGACCAGAACGAGAAGGTAGAGCTGGCAATGTGGTGCCAAAGCACGCTTTCCCACTCTGCATGTCCTGTGTGCCCACGGAACTCTTCATCCAGGCTCCTGCTGACCTGGGACCCATCCTTCACACACCCTTCCTCACCCGGGACTCCCTCCTCCACAGCTCCTACTAACACTAGGACTATCTCATCCAATTGCTGCTACTAAGCATGTAGTCAGTGATGTGGTGGAAGTGTCATCATCTGAAGGTGTACATGGCCCACATGCTATTCCCACAGCTATGGAAGTGGACAGAGGGCAGATGTGTATATAGCGGTATGCCCTTCTATGGAGAAAAAAGGTGAGCACCAGGGTTCAAAATCTTGCTCCAAACTGAGTGCATAGTACATACCTGCAGAATTTCAGGTAGGTCTTAATCCCAAACTCTCACTGGAGGGGTTAGGAAGAACAGGCTGGCACCGCTCTCGCAGACACACTAGTTCCAAGTCACTGGAAACTGGACAGCGCAGCACTTGCTCACTAAGTCACACTGAATGGAAAATGCTGCAGCTAGCAGCCACAGGTGTGTCACTGCCACCATTTTTGAAATGTTTCCAATAAACTGATACTGACCTGAAATAAAGTAAACTGTACCCATGTATTAAAAGTAAATCTCTTGGGGTGAAAATTTCCCCCAAAGATGAGTTCTCTGGGGGTTTAAACAACCACCCTTTTCTCACCAGGCACAGCTGGTGTAGAGACACTGCTCCAAATGCACATCACTGACAAGCCCTGATATGACTGCCCTGATATCACCGCCCTGATATCACCCTGAACAAAGGGATGCCTTTGGGGCCCATGGGACAGTGAGTGGAGCCATGTACATGGGCCACAACCCTGACCTCCTGTCTGTCTCAACGCCAGCACAGAGTGGCACCAGCCATGAGATCTGGAGACCAGGAAGACACACCCAGTACTGCAGCTGTCCCCAAGCGACAGTGGCCCAGCTTGCAGGTCACACCCCCTCCTGTCCACATACTCCTCACAGATGAGGCTTTTCCCACACTTCTTGGTCCACAAAAACCAATCTGCAAGTCACTTTTAAAGGTTATGACATCTGCAGGGTACAGAAGATTCTGGTAGTTTGGCCCATTTCAGCAGCAGAATCTGGCCGAGAATCTGACTGGCCTGCACTGGACACATACCGAGCCAGGATGCCAGCCCAGAACAGTGGGGCCTGCTCCAAATGAAGTGCATATTCCACACCTGCAGCATTCCAGACACGCAGCTGGTGGGACTCAGGGAACAAGGATCGAGGCGGGGTGCAGGAAGGACCTGGGAAGGGCACTGTCTCCTTCACTGGCAGGCAGTCCTTTCCTTTCTTATCTAAGGAATCAGATTACCTAAAACTGCCCTGTTGCTGCTCCACAATCCTGGGAGTTAGCATTTGGGGTCCTGCCCCCACATGTACCAACACAAAGTATTCTTTGCCAGAGTAAATTCCACGGAACAGTGAAGGCTGAACACCTAATGGCATGGGACGTATATTAAAAAGGCAGAACGAATTCCAGAAGCTACAGGACGTGAAGTCTTGGGTGAAGCTCACCCTTGGCTCATGAAAGAGTGTCTCTTGTGACGCCACCAAATTTGGATGAGTACTTTCTCATGTTCTTAGTACTTAAAAAAAAAAATACCCAAAATGATTATGGACTTGAACTCAGTGACTGATTAGAAAGAGAAGTCCTTGAGTTAAAGAAAAATAATGATGTATTTAATGAAATTTATAGACCTCATTAGCTGTATTTTACCACAAAGTGACATAAATTCTTCCTGGAGAAAAAGACCAAAGTTTACACGACTCACTTCCGGATTCCTGTGGTTTATTCTCATTTCTAAATTCTAACATACTGGAAGACCATCTTCAGACAGATAACACATTTTCTGGTATTCTGATACGTTAACACCCACAAGAATAAACTCATGTGAAACTCAAAACTTACAGCTTCTGGATTTAATGTTTCCTTTCTTGGAATACATTTTAGAGAAAGTTTGCACATAGCCATTTGTCTAACCTGCTAAAAATTGCTAGTTTACAAGGATTGATACCACAGATATAGCTTTGTGATACCTCCTTTTAAACAAGAAAATGAAGGGGAACAGTACAGAATAATCTATTTCAAAATACAGAAGATTTTAAATGTCATGAATGCTAATTTAGAAGAATGAGGTGGAAACCATTAGAGTGTGAAGGACAAGCTTTTAGGGAGAAGGGGCCACTGCAAGCCCTTGTTCAGTGGTCCACTCTCGCCCTGCAGGGTGCACGCCCCCATTTTCTATCTTTAAATGTAAAACTTCACTACCTTTTTCACTTGTTTTGTCCAGTTCTTTATTCAGGACAACAAAAACCTGGGGAGAATCTCTAGGAGTCCTCAGCACCCCAGAAACCTGGTATCATTTTTGGCCATGTCAGCCAGGAAGTAATGCCCTTCGGGTAGTTTTGTTTCTCTCTCTCTGAGGTCTGTGGACTCACGCTGAGAAGAAGATCATGGCTTTACTTTTTTCTTTCCTTCTTTCTCCCCTGGGAGGGCCCCAGTCCCATACTTGTCCCTTCTCTCCCATTCAGGCTTTCATCTGTTGGAAGGCTCAAATCCTTCAACTTTTTTTCTGATGTTGGTTGCTGGGCAGAGGCAGGGAGCTGAAGGGTGGGAAAAATTAATGGAAGCTGGGAGCTCAGGAAACCTCATTTCTCCACAACACTTCCCTCATGCGTCCTATCTTGTGGGGGTAGGGCGCATCCAAGTCAGCAGTGGGGTCACCATCTGCTCCTCCATGTTGTGCTACTCCAGGCCATGTCTCTAGGACCTGATGCCTGGACTTCTCTTCCCCCGAGTGCCCTGCTGGGGTGGGCTTGTGCTGAGGTCCATGGCATGTGTGGGGTTGTGCCCCAGGAATGCCTGCCCCGATGGTGACCCATGGGACACTGTAGTGTCCTCCATGGTTACCCAGGTTGGGGCTGCCGGACAGCCTGTTGTTAACCTAGTTGCTGAATGAACTGTTTAGGTTCCACGTGTGCAACCTAAAATTCAGTGTGCCTTTCTGGCCCCATCTTTTTGTTTTCCCTGATACATTTTTCAGCTTTCTCACTCTTTAAAAAAAAGTAGCTATCAGTAACTGGGTCTCCTGATTGAGCAGCTGTGCTTTTTTGGGCTCAAAGTGTACTTTTCCCCTAGATGGCCGTAGTGAGTCATAGTGAGTCCACAGTGAGTCACTTTTTCAGGGTCCTGATTCATAAGAGCTCAAGGAGCCATCCCAGTCCACCTTTCCACCATGTTTGGCGGCCACTTGGTTCACCACTTGGATCAGCCATATGGTTCTACCAAGTTTGTTGGCCATTTTAGTTCATCATGGGAGTAAGTGACATGATTCTGCCATGTTTCTCCACCATTTTCTTTTTCAACTGTCCTCAAGGACACCAGGAAATCTCATCCTTATAGGGAAGAGCTAAAGCCTCTGCTTTCATGGGACATATGGGCCTCCTTCCCGCTTGTCTTCCAAATCAGGTTAGACTCTGTTTCTTCTAATGGAAATTCAGGTAATTTAAAAACATGTGCCTGAGGGCCTGAGTGGAACAAAGGGAACAGCCAGTGAAAGTCAACTCAACCAGCTGTAAGTATGCAAAAGTAGAGCTGGAATTTATAGACAACAGACTCTATCGTTGTACTGTACTGAGAACTTTCTAAGGTTTTTTTTTTTCCCCTCCCTCTTAAGTACTGAAAAAGAAGTTTTTATCTCTACTACCTTAAAATAATTATCAACATTTTTATTATTGGGATAAATATGAAGGATACTGTTTTTCAGATGTCTAGATGGATTCCAGGGGGTGCCGTCCTGGTCTTTAACGAGTTATAGTGGGTTGCAGGCTATGGAGAGGTCTAAGGAAAAACACCAGTGCCACTAACTTCACCAGAGATGTCTGGTAGTACAAATGAGTCTTGTGGAGGATGCTCTGGGGACTCAGTGGGTCTGCATCTTTCTGCAGACCACACCATCTGATGTGCCCCAGATTTAAGTCTTCTCTCTCTATAGGTCCCATGCAGGTAGCTAGTTAGAGCCCTGGGGGCTCCACCCCTGTCTTTTAACAACTTATCTTCTATTGCAGTATTGTTTGGGCCCAGTAGGAACTACAAAATGGCAAGAGATGGGTATAGAATGGCAGTCTAAATTACAATACTATCCTTCAGTTAGATCTTTTTTGAAAAAGGCAAGGAAAGTGGTGGTGTGAAGTCCCTTATATTTAGGCTTTTAGGTCTCTTTTTCTCTGGAAAAGCTCAAGAACTATGGTATCAAAGAAGCCTTCAAGGAACAGGAAATTGATATTGTTGACCCTGTCCTCAGATAGCTACTCCTTTCTCAGGGGTATATGGGTCTCTCCCACCTGTTTAATGAAAGTAACCACACTGGGCGGTTTCCTCAGATTCCTCCTTGTAATTGTCAGGCCAGTAAATCAGTCCCCTCTTTGTACTCTGCAGACAGGTTTTAGCCCCACAGGACATACTCAGAGTGGAATTTCTTACTCTTCTAAGTCACAGCTTGTCCTGTCCATAAGAAAGGTCCTAGGAGTAAAGGGGACTACTCCAGTCCAGGGTCCTTTTTCAGTGGCAGATACCCAATAGTGCAAAGAATGGTTAGGCCGATTTTCAGAAGATCCTGGTAAGTTTGCAGAGGGCTTTCAGAATTTGATCCTTGCTTTTGACCTATCATGGCGGGTAGTCCAATTTGTATGTCCACGTGCTGTACCCCAGACTCCATGACACAAGTGGGCGACACAGCCTTATTTATGTTCAATGATCAGGATCCAGATGAAGATGAAAGGACAAGGATTGAGAAAAAAGCAGGCCATAATTATGTCTGTCACAATTGGTAGTGCTTTAAGCACACCCAAATTGTCCAAGGGGAAACCCAAAGCCCATCAGGGAAAGAGTCCCTGCTTTAATGCACTTGACTATACCAAGCCATCACCTGGGCCCTACACTGTGTGTCAGGGGACTGATGTGCCTGACTCAAGGCACTGGAGGACGAACCGTCCTCGCTCACAGAGAGGAGCTAGGCCAGCCAGAAGCCTCACCTCCTCCTCGGATGAAGAAGACTGAAGGGGCCTAGGGCAATCTGTAATGCCCCTGTCCACAGACATCTCCATCTCTTGTGAGAAACCCTGGGTGACCTTGGACATCACGGGTGAGCAAACTGAATTACTCTGTTTTAACTTCCTTCTCTGGAAAATCCTCCTCTAGATCTATAATCATAATTTTGGTCTAGGAGACCCCTAGTTCAAGCTTCTTTACACCTGCTCTGACATGTCAATTCGAAGGTCAAATGTCCAACCCTGAGTTTTCAACTGTACCATAGTGTCCACTCCCTTACTAGGAAGATTTACTAGTAAAATTGGGGGCAATTCTCCAATTCCAGCAATGGCCAAAGTGGATTTTACCTGTTGGGACTAGGCCAGGCCATGCTTTTTAGACTCCCCTGAGGTTGCCACAAAGACTGGCAGCAGTACTCTCAATCCTGCCTCTCTGATGTGTACAGGCTTAGAGATTGGCCACTCCTGTGAACAGGTGATTTCCCAAACCTACGCAAGCAGGCAGGACATCAGTGATCTGCCCCTGAAAGACCCTGAGAAGGTGTGGTTTACTGACAAAAGTCACTTTGTCCAAGAAGGACACAGAAAGGCAGGTTATATAGTTATCAGTTCATAACAGGTCACTGAAGCCAAACCCCTTCCCCCAGGGACCTCTGCTTAAAAAGAGCTCACAGCCCTCACTCAGGCATTAACATTAGGAAAAAGCCAAAAAGCTAAATATTTACACAGACTTCTGCCCTTCTGGGCATAGATTACATGCCCATGCAGCAATCTGGAGAGAGATGGGCTTGCTAACTAATAAGCAATCCGCTACAAGGCATAAGCAGGAAATTCTCTAACTTTTAGAGTCAGCCTATCTTTCCAGGGAGGTTGCTGCCATTCATTACAAGGGACACCAAAGAGGTATGTCTAAAGTCTCTTTTGGGAAATCAAAGGCTGATAGAGAGGCAAGAAGAGAAGGCTTCACCTTTCTAAGATAAAAATCAGGTCTACTCAAACTATTTGAAGAAAAAGAACACCCAAAAGAAGAAAGCTACTCCTGTGAACTTCTGGAAGATCTGAGGTACCTCCTCAAAAAGCAAAAACAAACAAACAAACAAAAAAACCCAAAAAACAAAAACACCCAGTACTGCTCTGGGTGCAGATAGTAGAGTCATTAATGATCCACCACAGCTTAAATGGGCACCTGTACTGGGATTTAATTTTTAATTAGATCCACAACATGGGTAATCTTGCTAGGATTGTGGCTCTTAGGCTCTTGGTAGTTTATCTGACATCCCACTTCATTGTACTTTCTCCTCTACAGGAAGTGTGGAAATAACACTTCATTCTCTAACTGCTGGATCTGTCATAGTCCACCTTTTAAGGCAGACCAATATTCTGACCTGCTCCCTCTCGTATTTGGGCTCTGCATCCCCAACCTAATAGCAAAGTTAATCCATTTAAGGCTTCAGATGGTGACCCATGCCACAGCCCATGACTCTCCTGACAAATGCAACAAGCTTTCCATTACTGTCTTCTGACAGGTTTTTTTCATCTCAGGTGGTGAGCCACAACATCCCAAGGTAGCTGGAAAGCACATAAACTCCGGTAGGTAGGGCATACAGTTCCTTCTAGCTGATCATAGCGATATGAAGATGGAGACTTCCACACCCTCGACAACCCATAAAGAATTATGGATATTTATGTCTCTCAGGGGAAACGAGGCCCATCAATCATGAAGATCCAGGACACATGTGTTGAAAAACAGTTTCCAAAGGCTCCCCCGGGACCAACCAGAAAATGTTATCTTCAGTTCTTCCGGCACAAGATCAAGCAGGTTTCTGACACATCAGCCTAGATCTGACATCAGCCTGAAAGACCTCTGTCATTAACCTCATGACCACTGTGCTCTCTGCGGAGTGTACTTCTGTCCTATCTTTAATTGGCTCACACTCACTCTGCACAGCATACTTCTTTTCCTACCTTTAATAAATGTGAGACCTCGCTATTTAAAAACAAACAAACAAACAAAACTTTAGAGAAAAGAAACACTGAGATAAATGAACACACAAGAAATGAACCTTGTTACATAGTCCAGGTCAGTTCTAGGTCTTTCCAGAGTAATGCTACTTAAAAGGATGGTGAGAAAGCCCCAAGGCAGCAGGCTCTGCCCACATGGGGCTCCAGGCTGGTTCTCAACTACATGTGGTGGGTGGGGGAAGGACTCAGTGCCCTCTGACATCTGTGGACCCAGGAAAAACTGAGGTTTAGAGACACACACTGTTATCTAAACCAGTGGCAAAATCACTCTTATTTGGCTTTGCTAAACATCCTTAAATGAGTGGCTCACAGAACAGTCATCCCTGAAAAGATCTAGGCAGGGTAGTAAAATCCTCGCATTTTACAAACAATAAAACTCTGCTCCAGAGGAAACTACAGGGTGTCCCTGACCCAACCTCACAACAGGGGCATCCCTGTCCCCTGACCTCATAGTAAGGGTGTCCCTGCTGGCTGCCTTCGCAGCAGGGGGTATCCTTGACCCCCAACTTCACAGTGGGGGTGTCCCTGACCTCTGACCTTCAGTGGAGGTGTCCCTAATCCCTGACTTCCAAGCAGGAATGTCCCAAGCTCAACATCAAGGCTGAAATTTTAAGGGTTTATGCCTCAGGCCCACCGCCCATGTCTGGGGCTGTTTGCTCTTGTCTTCCCTTCTAGTCCTGAATTGGACTCCAGGGGTGAGCTAGGGAAATTTTTTTTCTTTTCAGACAGGCTCACAATCTTTTGAGACAGTATCTTGCTATGTAGCCCAGGCTAGGCCTGAACTCACTACAATCCTCCTGCCTCAGCCTCCCAAGTGCTGGGATGACAGATGTGTGCCATCACACCCAGCTAGAGCAAGGGAATATTTTAGCTCAGAGCAATGACAGCATATTCAGGGACTCCCGCTGGTACAAAATGGAAGCAGATACAAATGTGGAGGGGTAAAAAGGGCCAGAGTAAGGCCCAGGGCCAGAAACCAGGACAGGGCCTACCCCACTTGGTCAGGAGCCCAGGAGTGTGGGGAGGGAGCCAGGGCCACAGTGGGCAGGTCAGGAAGCAGGAGGTGGAGGTCACAGGCTGACTAAGGGTATCAATATCCCCAGATAGGCTGCTGAAACATAGAGGTGACTGCTATGGTGGAAAAACTAAAGTGAGCCAATGCAAATGCTGACTCACTGAAAAAGAGGCCAAACAAACACTGGGTTATATTTTCTATTAGAACTGGAGATTTAGGACCCCTTCCAACAAAGAAAGACTCCTTAACTAGAGGAGAGGAGCTTATGGACAGGTGTTGGCTCTTACATGGAAAAGGCACACCTGGCAGGTGACTCACATGATCTGAGCATTGGGACCCCTCACCAAGTGGGTCCACTACCCAGGGAAGTGCATGGTGATGAGGGCATGAGGCCCTCCAGAGGTGCCCGGTGCAGCTGCATGGGTGTGGGGCCCTCACTATGCAGCTGCACTCTCTACACTTTTGTTTACTTATCAGCACAGGGTGGATGATGTCCGGGGTCCAAAGGACAAGGTGAAGAGCTGGGGCCTCCAAGGACCCACAGGGGTCCACAAGAGGTGGGGGTACACCATGGTCTTTAGAAGAGAAGCCAGCACACTGCACCTGGTGTTCTGTGTCTTGAGCTCAGCCCTGAACCCGAGGGACGTCATTCTGGGGAAGGGTAAGTAGTCCCCACCTTCTGTCACAGAATCCCGAGGCTTTTACTATGGAGAACCCTGTGGTCCTCGCAGGCCTGGATCCTTCTGGGAGACTGTAGGCAATCACCACTGCACTGCCTGAAGAAGGGCATGGCCCAGAGGCTCTTATTGCACAGAGCCATCTTGAGACCCAGGGTTGGGAAGCCACCACCCCAGCAGCCCTGCAAGCCATCCAAGGGTCCCATCTTCCCTCACATGGCCCTGGGGAGCACCCAGGAAGCCTGGGGACCACTCAAGCAGCCTGGGTGAGAGGCCCCCAGAAAACTGCCTGGTGGCCCTGCCTACTCTTCTGCTGCCCCAGAAGCAGGCAAAAGGCCCTGCTCACCTAACCTTAGCTCCAGGAAGCAGCCAGGCAACTTGCCCTGAGGCACTCAGCTCTTAGGAAGCAGCCAGGTGGCCTTACCCACCCTCTTGTAGCCCAGAGGCAGTTAAGCCCATCTTCAGAAGTTTGGCCCACTGAGCCTGAGCAAACACCTGGCCCAGCCTACCCACCTCAGCCCCATGAAGCAGTTGGGCAGATCTCCCTGACCAGGTGGGATGAAGAGGCCCTGCAAAGTCAGTCACACAGCCCTCAGTCACTGACAGGCACCCCAACCCTCTACCAGGCATGTCACACTGCACTCACCTGGGCCACTGGGGCAGCCCCAGCTGCCACAACCCATGGAAACTGACAGACACCCCACATTTGCAGCTGGGGCAACACACCCTGAGTTGACAGTGAACCTACCCCACCAAGGGAGCTGTATCCTTGCTGTAGTGCCTCCCCATGACCTCTGTAGCACTCACAGTGCCAATGCTAATTATGGCTGAAGAAGCTATGTGGACACTGCACTGAAATGCCCAACTGGGGTTCAAATGGGAAGGAGAACAAGGTGGGAGGGGTAAGGTGAATAAGGGAGGGGGAAGAGGAAAGAAAGGGAGGGACAAGAGAAAAAAGCATAGATGGAAAAAAATGGAAACAAAGCTTTTGTAAATAAGGAGGAAGGAGGGGTTGAAGGGAGGGGAGGGGAATGGGAAAAAAAGAAGCAGTAAGATATATCACGTACTGGTACAAATTCCCTATGATAAACGTTATCACTATGTATATCTACAATGTACCATTAAAATAAAAATTAAAAAAAAAAATAAATAAAACGCAAAACTGGGACCAAAGCCAACCCAGCATATCCAACAAACACCCTGCCAGCAGAAGGCCACCTCTAGGTGCTTTTAAGCACACTGCCAGCAGAGTTTCTACTACTACAAGAGCTACCCTATACAATTGGTGGAGACAGCTCACCTACCAGGCGCACACACACCCAATCAGGGACATCACAAGCCAGAAGAAAAGCCAATGGGACACCTGGCAAAGGAACACAATAGCTCTCCAGCAACAGACTCTAAAGAAAAGGAAATCAATGAGCCCTCTAGCAAGAAATTCAAAAGAATGATTTTAGGCAAACTTACTGAGATATAAGAGAATACTGACAGACAAGCCAACAAAATTAAGACAACTCATTGCTATGAATGGGAAATTCAGCAAAGAGATAGAGACAGTTTTAAAAAGCATAAGTCATGGACATAAAGAACTCAAAAATGAAATAAAAATACAGCGGAGAGCCTCAGAGGCAAAACTGGTCAGGCAGAAGAAAGAATTTCTGAGCTTAAAGATGGGCCTTTTGAAATAACCCCTAATCAGATTTTAAAAATTTAAAAGAATGAAGAAAGACTTTGGGACTTATGGGGCCCCATTAAGCAAGCAAACATTTGCATTAGTGGAGTTCCAGAAGAGAATAACAGGGGAAAGGCATAGAAAACCTACTCCACAAAATAGCTGCTGAAACAAACACTGTGTAAGACAAGCAAAAACAAAGGAATTCATCAACACCAGACCAGCTCAATAAGAAATGCTTAAGGGAATCCTACATTAGAAGTAAAAGAAAGATAACTACTATCACGAAAACATGCAAAAGCAACAGTAGAGGAAATACACAAAGGAAAAAGAATCAAACACAATCAATACAAAAAAACACCATAACACAAAGTTTAATAAGAGATGAAGAAAGGAACAAAAAATATACACAACAACCAGAAAAAGAAATTAACAGAATAACAAAAGTATACCCTATCAGTAATAACCTTGAATGCAAGTGGATAAACTGCTCAATTATAAGATCCAGACTGATTAAATGGATTAAAAACAAGACCCAATGATACGCTGCCTACAAGAAACTCACCTTCCCAGGAAAGACATAGACTGAAAGTAAACAATGGAAAAGCAGATATACCATGCAAGTGGAAACCAAAAATGAGCAGGAGTAGGCATATTTATATGAGATAAAATGGACTTTAAATCAAAAACTGGGAAAAGAAACAAATAAGATCACTATATAAATGGTAAGAGGATCAATTCAACAAGAGGAAATAACAATTATAAATTTTTATGGACCCAATGTTGGAGTACCCAATTATACAAAGCAAATGTTATTAGATCTAAAAGGAAAAATAGGCTCAAATACAATAATAGTTAAACTTCAACACCCCACTTTCAGCAATGAACACCTCATCCAAACCAGAAAAATCAACAAACACTGGAGCTAAACTATACTATACACCTAATGGATCTAGTAGACATTTACAGAGCATTTCACTTAACAGCTGCAGAATGGAACATTCTTCAGGGTAGATGCTATGTTAGGTTACAAAACAAGTTTCCAACAAAAACCAAACCAAAACAAAAAACTAAAATCACAGCATGTACCCTCTCTAATCAGAATGGAATAAAACTAGAAATCAACAAAAGAAACTTTAGAAATTGTACAAGTACAAAGATATTAAACATTCTCTTGAATGAAGAAATCAAAAGGGAAGTTAAAATTTTCTTGAATAAATGAAAGTACAACATACAAAACCTATGGGATATAGCAAAAACAGTACTGAAAGTAAGCATATAACATTTCAAATAAACAATCAAACAATGCAACTCAAAAGAACTACATACAAGGTGTGATCAAAATATACGGTGAATATTTAATTTTTTTTTCCAATGTTTATTTTTTATTAGTACATGTTTGTAGTACATAATGATTATATTCCCTATGTGGAGTTGGTACATGTATTTAATACATTTTAATTCTTTTTTCATTCCCTTCTTCTCCCCTCTCAACCTCCTCTCTCCATCTCTTGGTCCCCCTCCCATTTGCAAGAGATCTATCTCTCTATTTCCTATTATCTATCTTTTATTTTACTCTTTAATTATATTTTGGGTTTGTCATATAAAAGAAACATGAACAGATCAAAAAACGAGGAATGAGATTGAATCAGTAATGTCTCTCAACAAAGAAAAGCCCAGGCCTAGATGGCTTCACTGCTGAATTTTACCAAAGTTTTAAAGACAACGAACACTAATTTTCCTCAAACTATCCTAGAGTATTGAAAGGGTGATAAGCCTTCTGGACTTATTCTATGAGGCCAGTATTACCCCTAATAGCCTAATACCAAAATTAGACTGATATAACAACAACAACAACAACAAAACTACTGACCAATATCCCTGAACACAGATGTAAAACTTTTTAATAAAATTCTAGCAAACCAAATCCAACAGAATATACTATACACGGTGACTAAGTGGGATTTATCTCAGAAATACAATGATGTCTCAAGGCATCTAAATCAATTAAAAAAATCACATCAAAAGAATGAAAAATAAAAACAATATGACCACAATGACAGACACATAAAAAGCATTCAATAAAATTCAACATCTTTCATAATAAAAACTCTCAAAAAATAAGGTATAGAGGAATGTAGCTCAATACAGTAAGAGTTATGTATAATAAACCTAGACCCCCACTTCATACTGAATTGGAAAAAGCTGAAATCATTTCATCTGAGATCAGGAACAAGATAAGAATCCACTTTCACCACTCTAAATTCAACACAGTATTGGAAGACCTAGCCAGAGCAGTAAGACAACAGAGAGAAATAAAAGGCATCTAAACAGGAAAGGAGTATGATTTTATATATAGAAAACCCTAAATACTCTACCCCCCCAAAAAAACCTGTTAATACTGATAAACAGTAAGGATGCAGGATACAAAATCAACATACCCAAATCATTAGCTTTTTATATACCAATAAAAAATTGCTGACAATCAAGAAAGCAATTCCAAGCACAACTGTTGCCCCAAACAAGCAAACACAAAACCAAGGAATACATTTAATCGAGGTAGTGAGTAATTTTCTCTATAATGAAAATACTTATAAAAGAAATAGAAAAGGATATCAGATAAACCAAATGACAACTCACATTTAATTATTGGAAGATTTAATAATTTTAAATGTCTGTACTACTCAAAAAGATCTATAGATTTAATACAATTCCCTTACAATACCAATGATGTTCCTCTGAATAGAGACAACGCTCTTAAAATGTGTACAGAGCCATGAAAGACCTCAAACAGCCAAAGCAATCCTAAGCAAAAAGGAACAAAGCTGGAGGCATTACCATCAGCTGCCTTTCAAACATATTACAGATCCATAGTAACAAAAACAGCACAGTACTGGCATAAAAACAGATACATAGCCCAATGGAACAGAGCAGAGAAGCCAGAAATAAACTATGTGTCTATAGCCAATTGATTTTCAACAAGGGCAGCAAAGGCAGAAAAGTCTCTTCAGCAAATAGTGCTGGAAGAACTTGATGTCCACATGCAGAAGAAAGAAACCAGACCCCTATCAGCCACCATACATGAAAATTAACTCGAAATAGATCAAAGACTTGAGTGTAAGACCAGAAACTATGAAACTACCAGACGAAAACAAGAGAAACCTTGGAATGGGCAAGAATTTTTTGGATAAGACCTCAAAAGCACAGGCAACCAAAGCAAAAACTGACAAATAGGATTATATCAAACCAAAAGGCTTCTGCCCAGCAAAGGAATGATCAACAGTGTGCAGGGACAACCAACAGAAAGGGTGAAAAATATCTGCAAACTATTATCTATACTGGTCATCTTTCCTGTTGCTGGGACACAATACCCAACACCTACAACTTAAAGGAGAGGTTTAACTTAGCTCACAGTTTTGGGGGGATTCAGTCCAAGCTTGACAGTCTCCAGGGCCAGAACATCAAGGTGGAAGGATGCAGCAGAACAAGGATACTCAGTTCATGGCAGCCAGAAAGCACAGTAGGGTAACAGTGTCATACCAGATATGGTACCCAAGGTGACACCTCCCTGACCTACTCAGGCACACCCAGAAGTGTGTTCCACCAATCCCAAGTGGCTCCCCAGTCAATCAAGTTGACACCATCAATCTTAACTTTCACAACATCAGGGAAGGGACAGATTTTCAGAATACGTAAGAGACCTGAACAACTCAACTATACAAAAACAGAATCTAATTTAAAAATGTGTGAATGACCTGAAGAGGAAGTTCTACAGAGAGGCATTCTACAACACATATATACAAAAATGCTCAACATCATTAATTATCAGGGAAAAGCAATCAAGCCACCAAGTTAGTGCAGCTATTATGAAAAACAGTACACAGGATCTTCCAAAAACTAGAAATAGCTCTAGTTGCTTTCTTATGATTTTTTATTAAATACATTTTTATTTTTATTGATACATGGTAACTATATTCAAGGGGCACAGTGTGACATTCTAGTACATGAGTACGATATGTAGTGATCGTGTCAGGGTAATGGACATGTCTGTCACCTCGGACATTTGTTATTTCTTTCTACTGGGAACATTCAAGATCCTTTCTACTAGCAATTTTGAAATATTCAACTAATTGTTGCCAATCAGTTACCCTACCGTGCAATAGAACATCTTTCCAGTGCACCCCATCCCTGTTTAACCATCTTCCCCCATTCCCCTCCTCATAATCTACACAGGCTCTGGGAACCACTGTTCTATTCTCTACTTCTTTGAGATCTACTTTTTAGCTTCCACGTACAAGAAAGAATATGTGGTATCTGTCTTTCCGTGACTGATTTATTTCATTCAACATGTCCTCAGTTCCATCCACATTGCCACAAACAATGGGATTTCATTCATTTTTACAACTGGATAATAGTCTATTGTGTGTATCTACCATCTCTCCTTTTATCTATTCACCTATGGGGTGGACACTGGGGTTGGTCCCATGTTTGGCCACTGTGCACAGTGCTGCAATGAACATATGAGAGTGAGTGTCTCTTCTATGTGTTGATTTCCTTTCCTGTGAGCACACACCTAGCAGGCTGGAACAGCTAAATCCCTTAGGTGTAGAACAACAAACACAGGGTGGGGCCACACTTGCCTCCTGAGGTTTTCTCAGCACCTGTCGGTGCATGGCTGTGACCTATTTCCAGTCATAGGAAAGGGCTGGATTCACCCCCTCCTTAAGGAACTAGAAAATCACACAAGATGCAGCTTGCGCCATACAAGGCCATTCTGGTCAATGACAGACTGTATGGACCAGGCACTCGGTGACATTCACACACACACAGCCTCCTAATGCTGCATCTCCTATCATGTGTCCCTGTTAAGCGACTAGGAAATGTGAATAGTCCTGTAACTATTAGGTATGTATTTCCATATGTTAGCAATGAACAATGGAAACCAAAATTAAGTACAGAACAGCATTTGTAATTGCGCCAAATAATATAATGCTAATGAAATACATCAAAGGACATTTAAATAAACGGAGGTAGAGACTATGTTGACAGACAGGGACACTCAATATGGTACAGATATCAGCTCTGGCAAGTTGATTTACAGGTTTAACACACTTCATGTCAAAATTCAAGCTAGATTCCTCACAGATGCAGACAAACTGATTCTAAAATTTATATGGAAGAAACTAGAATAGCTAAAAGCAATTTTGAAAAGTAAGAATGCAGTAGGAAGAATCACACTGCCAGCTTTAAGATTTAGTCCTCAGGACAGTGTGGTTCGGTGAAACAACAGACACAGGCCAAGGAAATAGAATAGAAGAGAAGGCCACACACAGAGGGTCAAATGAGCTTGTGACAAAGGTCTAAAAGCAATTCAATGGAGGAATGCAGTATTTTCAACAAAAATGGTGCTGAAACACTCATAAGCAAAACCAAAGCTAACAAACAAAAAAACCCTCATGTCTTATAAAAAAAAAAAAAAACCAGAAATGAACCATAGCTCAATTTAAAACATAAAACCATAAATCTTTCAGAAGAAAACCCAGGAGAAAATCCTTATGATCAAGGGTTGTGGGGAGCAGTCTCAGACATTAACACCCAAAGCAATCCATTCAAAAGCCAATTAAATGGATGTCATTCATCAAAATTACAAACTTGTTCTGTAAAAGACTGTTAAATGGATGAAAAATCACAAGTTAGTAGAAAGTATTTGCAAATGTCATCTCCAACAAAGGACTTATGTCCAAAAGAAAACGCTGAAGAGCTAACAGTAAGAAACCAAAACAATACCACTGGAAAAATGGGCAAGAGAGGTGAACAGACACTCAACCAACGCAAATCTATGGATGGCAAATCAGCACCTGCAGAGAGACTAACATCACTTATTAGGTGTAGGGAATGTGAAGCCAAAGAGGGAGGCGCAGGCACCCAGCCCCCAGAACAGCTCAAATCAGGAATCCTGATAATACCATGTGCTGGGAGGGTGAGGAGGAGCCTGACGGCGCAGTCCTTGTTGCTCAGAAACAGGCTGGCAGTTTCTTGTAAGTGAAATATGCTCTTGTCATGGAATTCAGCAACTGCACATGTGAGCATTGATCCCAGAGATGTATAAAATTCTACCATGTTTGCACAAAATTCCACCAGTGTTCACAGTAGCCATATCAGTAACAGCCCCGAAGTGCAAACAACCAGATACCTTTCAACAGATGAGTGGTTCCTAAGCAGCAGCTCACCCACAGGAGACAACACTACTTGGCAATAAAAGGGAATGAACTATTGATACGTGTAAGACCGAAGGTGGCTCTCAAGGCACTATGCTGAGTGGAAAATGCTGTACTATATGATCCATTCACACAACCTTCTCCAATGACAACATCATGGCCAAGGGGCATGGATGTGTCCAGCACGGCAGGGACTATGCTTGTCTGATGTTCACATCCCCCAAAACTCATGTGTGGAATTTTGCTCTCAATGTTCACCTCCTCGGGTGGCAGTGTTAAGAGGTAGGCCCTCTGGGAGGTCATGAGGTCACAGCTCTCCTGAATGGACTGCTGCTACCTCACATGAGAGGTCCCAGGGCCCCTGCACCATCCACCATGTAAGGACACAGAGAGGCACCATCTACAAGCCAGGAAGTCCTGGCACCCACCAGAGAGCAAATCCACCAGTGCCTCAATTACAGACTTCACCTTCCAGAACTACGAGAAATATGGCATGGTTGTTTATAAGCCACCCACCCCACAGTACTTTTGTTACAGAAAATCAAACACATGAAAACGGCATGGAGAGTACGTGACCATAGGGTAGCTGCTTTTGGTAGTGGAATGTCCTATGTCCTGAGCATGTGATGGGCTGCACTGATCTAGAAGCACGACTGAACTGGAGTCCTGACTCCTGTGGGGTGTGGCGCTCAGCTGGTGCTACGAAGCTAGTGTGGATTTTCTGGCTTGATCACTGTGTCATGTCACAGGAGATGTCAGGAGCAGGAAAAGACATCCAGGAACTCTCCACTAATTTTGCAACTAATTTTGTCATGAGTCTAAAATTATTTGAAAATACAGGATTTTTTAATTGGGTAGACCTTGTAAAAACAATTCCACCGTCCTGAAGAGAAGCGGTTTTCTATGTAGGCACCAGAAGCCTGGCCTCTATTTGGAGTTGGGAATACACTTTCTCAAAGAGTTCCATCTATAACACTTGTTAAAGACGCATATTCTGGCTGGGAATTTAGCTCATGCACAAGGCCCTGAGTTCGATCTCCAGCACACACACACAAAAAAAGCACATTTTGGGCTCTGGCCCTGGACTCACAATCAGGAGGAGGTGTGGACGACAGAGCTGGGGGCCGAGGGGTGCACCTCACACCCGTGCGTGCTGCTCCCCTCTCTGTTAACTAGCCTAGCCCAAGAAGGCCACTCTAGGTGCCAGACCCTACATTGCCAGGACAAATGCCAGCCCATGACCTGCAAGCTGGGGGACCCCCAAGCCTCAGGAGCAGAGTGGGCTCTGACTTTCAGAGGCTTGGGTGTACAGAGGGCCTCGGCAGGTGTGTGTCATGGAGGTAGGCACCCCAAGCCACTGGTTCAGACAACTTACTATCTTTTGGTTTGCTTGGGATTTAAAAATGCTAACATTCCAGTCCTCTGACTTTGTACATGGTGACTATCTGGTCAGGTGTCTCAAGGAGACATAATGAAACTCCCTATATCAGAGACCTGAGTCAGTTTACCTTAGTATCTTTGTCAAGACAGTGCTGTGGACTTCTGCAGATGTTACAGTTAAGAATACTGTAGGAAAGAGACTTTCTCTAAATTTGGGAATCTTTAGAAATGAATTTCCCCCAAGATACATACACTGTTTCAGAGGGCCCTGCCTTAAATATACGCATCATGAATAGCATTCTGGCTGAAATCATGCCCACCCATTTAAATCAAATCTTTGGGTTCAGTGCATGCTATTTGTATGACTCACATTACAACAAAACCAAAGCAGACAGAAGCATGACTCAGCAATTCCTAGGCCACAGAGGGGCCAGGGTTCATCCAGCAGAGGTGAGCATTTTCAGAGACCTAAGACTTGGAGGACCTCTGGGCTGACAGGAGGCCAAAGCCTCCACCCTGAGTGTGGGCCTTGCTTCACTTTTCTGCCCCCAAGTCAGCTGTGATTCTCTGTTATGAAAAGCATATTTCAAAATCAGTGTGTTCTAAGAAAGTGTTGAGGAAGAAGTGGCCTGTCTCAGAATCCCTCAACTCCATGACAGGAAGACCTAGGAAGGGTGTGCAGGGAGGCCATAGATCTTCCTCCACAGGGACTGATGACTTCCAGGGTGCTACAACCCCAAGGCCAACTGCAAAGTAACCTTAAAGCAGAGTCCCAGGCCAGCTGTCCCAGGTGGCCTCGAGCCTGTGGAGAAAGCTCTGCTGCTCTGCTGAGACCATGGGCCCAGCGGTGACACCATGCACACCCGAGACACAGAGGGACATTCTCTTGTCCCCGCCAAGAAGGCAAACAGATACTCACAAAGGTGACTTTGTGTCTGTGAACTGGGCTGTTGCCATTGATTGGGCTCACAGCCCCTGGAAAGAGACAGGAAATAGCTCCGCTGCTGGCAGCTCTACTGGCAGCCACAGAGCAGCCTCTGTTTCTCAGTAATTGTCAACACCTGGTGGAACCTCCACACGCCTCAAATCCTCAGATCCTGCTGGCCCCATGGCTCCTTATGCATGGTGTGTGAGGAGAAGCCAGAGACCCACTCACTGGGTTTCATCTCCTGCCCTGATGGGAAGGGAGGAAATCCCATCAGGAGCAGGTGGAAAAGAAATCAGCTTCCCCAGGCTGTAGCCGCTCCTACCTTAAACGGCCATCAGGGGATTCTGCTTCTCAAAGTGTAAGAAGTAAACCTGCATGGAAAAAGGGCTTTATGCCCTCACTAGGAGAACAGCACATAATGGAACACCAAGCAGCACAGATCTGGCAGTGGAAGCAAAACCCATCAGCTCTGGCAATGGACAGTGGAGCCCAGACCTGATGCTGATGAGGAAAGGGTGGCACATCACAAGGGTGTTCATCTACACCAGGGCACTAGGAAACTCTGTCATTTTTAGTTCAGCTAATGGAACAGTGGAGGCCAGTAATCAAGAACACTACTTTTGCAAGCTAATTATTACATGAAGATTCCAATTTTATTGAAGATTGAAATGTTTTTCAAATCCAGTGTTCAGAAAAAATAAATTTCATTCCAAAGACAAACTGTAGAAACCCAGAGCTGGGGTGTCACTCCCTGCTGGGCACTGGGGCCACAGAGTGAGTATCTGAGCCTCCAATGTTCACTGGCCTCATGGACCTTGGTAGGGTTTGGGAAAGCTCACGTACAGCAGGATGCAGAGGCTGACCCAGGGCTAGCCATGGGCGGCCCCATGTGTCCCACACGCTGTCTAGAGGGGACCCATGACCAAGTCACCACAGAGAATGAATGGCTCAGTATTTATACGAGGTGGTGTGCTGTGAACCACCTCATGGCTGCTGGTCACTGCAGTGGCCACTAGATCAGCTATGCTCAGGTTGTCCAGCAGGACCTGCTCAGTGTGCAGCCTTCAGAGCCAGGTAGCTGGGGAAACGAGCCCAGCTCAGCCCTGGGACCCTGTAGCCACTAGGGCCTCTGCCCATCCTGCCTTCAGGCTCATCTCCCAGCAGTGTCTACTGCAACTGTGTCTGACCCACTCACTGGCCTCCAACCCAGCTCCTTCCCACTGTGAGCTCTGACAGGCTGCTCCTCCACTCTGTGGACAGTGAGGAGAGGTCAGACAGTGCCTGCAAGGATGAGAGTCCTGCGCATCTTAGGGCAGATGCGGTTTCCCAGGAAGGTCGAGGCTGTCTGCGTGAGCCCCGAGCCTGGCCCGCAGGACTGCAGCAGTGTGGAATGCACACTGTGCCTGCTGGAGGTGGCCTGAGCCTCACTGCTTGCAACGCCCACACACACTGATGCTCACACCCAGCCCACAGCCTGGCCGCACAAGTGTGGAGTGTGAGTGCACCGAGACACATAGTGCAGAGAGGAGCCAGCTGGGGGCTAATAGCCATGCACACAGGAAGGCGTTTGTGTTAACTTTCCACACTGCGACATAACACCTGAAAATAAGCTCAAAGGAGGGCAGATGTATTCAGCCTCATGGTGCCAGAGGTGCCAGTCCTGGCTGGGTGGTGCAAAGGCTTCTGGGCCTGTGTGGAGGCAGATCATGGTGGAAGGGCTCGGTGGAGCACAGCTGCTCACCTTAGGGTGCTGGGAAACAGAAAGGAAGGGGCTGGGGACGAGATGTAACCTTCCTAGGTGCTCCCGCTGGGACACACTGCCTTCAACAGGCCCCGACACCTACGGTTTCCACCAGCGCCCCACAATACCATCAGCTGTGAATCAACGGATCAATCCTCTGATGAGATCAGAGCCCTTGAAGATCCAGTCATCTCCCCAAAGCTCAAGCTCTGAGCACTGCTAGCCTGAGGCCTGAACCTGCAACATGTGGGCTTTTGGAAGACAATGAAGACATGCACCAGAATACTGTCTTTTTATGTCTGGCTTATTTCACATAGTATAAAGTCAGCAAGGTTCACACATGTTGTAGCACATTGCATAATGTCCTTGCTTTTTGAAGCTGAATAATATTCCTTTGTGCACTGCATGATTTGTCTCCACGGGTCTGTGTGTTGGAAGCTTGGTCCCCAACGTGGAGATGGCGAGGTGGTGGGACCTTCAAGGGAGTACCTGACGTGGTTCTCAGGGTACCTGCTTAGTTCCCCTGAGAGCGTCTTATAAAAAGAGAGCCTGACTCTCTCTTGGATGCCATCCCATCATGACGTGACACAACCATGGGGAGCCCCCAGACCCAGGCTGATCTCCCAACAGCTTTGTAGATGGTCAGCCTCCAAGAATGAGCTAAACAAACCTCTTTTCAAGTTTCAAGTGTTCTATCATAGCACCAGAAGAGCAGACTAATACATATGCGTATACCACATTTTGCTCATCCACTCATCTGCTGATGGACCCTCAGGCTGCTTCTCTCTTAGGTACTGTGAATAACGCTGATGTGAAAATGGGTGCGTGAATATCTTCCAGACCCATCTTCCAATTCTTCAGGGATGTACCTAGAAAGGAAACTGCTAGAGCACACAGTAACTCTATTTTTAATTTTTTGATGCACCAACTCAGTGTTTCTCATGAAGCCTGAGCCATTTTACATCCCCAGAGACAGTGAACGGGCATTCTACTTTCTGGACATCTTTGCCAATTCTTGTTGTTTACCGACTGACTGGCTGACTGGCCATCCTCACTGTGGCTTTGCTTTGCATTTCCCTAATGGTTATGAGGCTGAGCAGCTTCTCATGAACTTACTGGCCACCAGTCTATCTTCTTTGAAGAATGGCCATTCAAATTCTTTATACTCTTTAAAAAACTGTTTTTTGTTGTGGAGTTATAGGAGTCTTTCATATATTCTGGACATTAATAGTTTATCAGATATACAGTAAAGCCTTGGAATAAGACTGATTTGTTCCATGAATGTCCTGCAAGATGAGCAAACATTTCTAACAATTTTTAACTTGATAAACGAGCAATGTCCTGCAGTATTAGCATGTGATGCTGAACATCACATGATCCCAACTGAACCAATGGTTCTTCACTCTTGCTGTGGGATTGTGGGTGATCATCTCCCAAAAGCAAGAGGTTATGGAGGAGATCTTGTCTGCAGAAAAGGAGAAAAAGATGGAGGAAATCCTTCACTTCAAATGTGATCCGGGAGATGTGTACAATGTAGAAAACAGTCCAACATTTTTTAGAAAAGCACCACCCAAATGAGGCTGTAGCACTGCAAGTGATTAATCTGTTTGATGATAGTGCAATGTCACATTTTCATGAAATCCCCAGAAGGAGGCAAAAGCAAGTGTCAATGGACAGATTGCTTGTTAAAGTTGCATGAAAAGAAGATTCCAATGAGCCAAGAGAGAGCAGAGATTCCATTAGTGGAATCACAATAATCCTTGTCTCCCTCACATCAGTCATGAAGGTTTTCAAAGGTAAGTACAAGTTAGTTTTTCTTCACACTTTCTATTTTCTTTATTATTCTGTATTATATTTCCATATTGCAATCATTTTTATATTAATATTTTTGGGTTGTGGAATGAATCATCTGAGTTTCCATTATTTCTTACGGAGAAATTCTCCAATATATAAGTGCTCTGGATTACAAGCATGTTTCCAAAACAAGCTATGCTCCCAAACCAATGTTTTACTCTGATTTACAAATACTTTCTACCATTTTGTGGATTGCCTTTTCACTCCATTGGCTGTGTTCTTTGATGTATAGAAGTTTTAAATGTTGGTATAGTCTAATCTACCTGTTTTTTTCTTTTGTTGTCTATGCTTTTGGGTCATACCCAAGAAATCACTGCCACAAGTAATGTTGTGAAGTGTTTACGTTTTATTCTAAGAGCATTACAGCTTTAGTGTTAGGTTTAGGTCTTTGATTCACTTCAATTTTTTTGTGTATTGTAAAAATACAGGTACAGCTGTGTTCTTCTACATGTGGCCAGAAGACTTTTTTTTGAATAAAGAGAGATCTGAAGTGATTTTGCTTTTATTTCATGCATCTCAAGCCAATCATGAAAGTTCTCAGTGATGTCTTATGTATTCTGGGGTAGGGACAAAGGAGGTGCTGTTCTGAATCACCGGGCTGTGGCCTAGTTGGCCTGAGGAGGGCAGTGAGGACAGGCCTCGCTGGGGCAGCCGGAGGTCACAGATGGCCCCACCGGCAGGCAGATGAGGTCCCAGAAGCTCAAGAGCTGGGACGCAGGGTCCTGGTGGCTTCTGGCCTGCACAGCTTAATCAGGACACTGCCATGGTAGCCAGCAAGCTGGTGGTCAGCATGGCTGCCTTGGAGCTGCCTTCTTCTGCAGCTCATTTTCTCACTACACATCTGTGCACCTTCAGCTGATCGTTCAGTATGGCTTCCATGCTTCTGTGAACTCTTTCCCAAAGGTCAGCTGTGCAAGGACACATCACCCAGGACGTGCCTAAAAGCCGCTGCTTGCTCCATGAGGCCACTGCTCACCTGGTGAGTAGTTCTCCAGCACCAAAGTGAGCCACCACTGACTGGGTATCTCTGTGTGACAGATGGAAGCACACTCTCACCACAGTCCTCTTTGGTGCTGGTGAAGACGTGCAGAAGCTATAAGCCATAGGCTGGTGGAGGACGCACAGTGAGACACGGCCACTCTGCCCTTTGCTGCTGTGACGCCCAGCATGCTAAGCATTCGAGAGCGGCAGTCACAAAAATCGGTTTCTGTACCCAAGGGATGAAGAAGTGTCTCTCCCCTCCCACAGTGTTGGAGGTGATGGCTCCATAACAGCACCTCTATTCTGTAAGCACCACCCTCCTGAACGCTGAGCCCAGACCAAGCTTGCCGTGACGACTCCTGCTGCTCCTGCACACTCTGCTTCCCCTTCTACCTCAACATGAACTCCCGAGTCAGGTGCACCCTACTTTTTATTTTTCTGTAGAAAATGATAAGGTGATTTCACATTTGTATGGAAATGCAAAGGATAAACAAGAGCAAGCTTGGACAGCTAAAGCTAATCCACTACAAGAATTACAATAAAAGAGTAATCAGAGAAGTTTGTAAATGTCAACAGATAGGAGGAAATAGAGTCTCAATAAACCAACACAGCTATGAGCACTGACTGTGATGGGAAGCAGAAGCAGTATAATGGGAGAAAGGCCTGCCTTTCACCCAGGGCTGTATCAACCGGATATTCACATGCAAACTATGAAACTGTGTCCTCCCAAAATGCTTCTATTGAAGCCCTAATGCCTCATCTAATGGCATAAGGTAGGCCTTTGGGAGCTCACCAGATTCAGGTGTGGGCACAATGGTGCAACGTGCACAGTGGGCTCCATCTCTACAAGAACAGACACCAGACAGTCTGCTGTCCCTCCTCTGTCATGTGAGGACACTGTGAGGAAGTGGCCATCTGCAAGCCCAGAAGAGGGACTGGGCAGGAAGGAAGGCCTGCCAGGCCCTGATCTTAGACTTCCCAGACTCCAGAACTGTGATAAAATGAATCGCTCTTGTTCAAGCCACCTGGCACATGCTATTTTGTTATGACAAACTGAGTTGAGTAAGACAACTACTTCAGCCATATATCAAAATTAAGAAAGGATACAGGCCTACATGAAAAACCCAAAACATACAATTTTAAGGGGAAAACATAAAAGAAAACCTTATGAACTTGATTACTCAAAGATTTCTTAGCTTCAACACTGAAAGTACACCCATGAAAGGAATATTGATAGGTTGGATTTCATCAAAAATTAAAACTTCTCTTTGAAAGACATTACTAAAAGAGCAAAACAACAAGCCATGGATACAGAAAAATATTTTCAAAGTCCATATCTGATAAAGGATTTGTATTCACAATACATAAACGCTCAAAACTCAAAAATAAGAATGCAAACTACTCAACAAAATAATAGGCGAAGGGTCTTGAACAGAAACTTTACCAAAGAAGTTATGTGAGTAGCAAAAGAGCTCGTAAAAGCAGGTCCCAACATTACTAGTCAACAGGGAAGTGAAAATTAAAGCCACAATGAGGCACCACAACATACCCATTACACACTTTCTCTTCGTAACTTTTTATATTACTCAGACTTCTTCCTAAAATAGTCAAACATTTTTACAAATACAATGGTTACTTTTAAGTTGTTTTAAATGGATATAGCTATATAAGAAAGGGCAATTCATTTCTTTTCATTAAAAAACACCAGAATAAAAAATAACTTTTCTGTAGACATAAAACCTAACCACCAGGGCGTGATTCTGAGCCCACACTGGGTCACTGGCTTTTTGGCCTACCATGAAAATCATCCTCTGCAAAGTGCGGTGCTGACCTGGCCCAAGCCATCTGGAAATGGAACACGCATGGTTCTGCTAGCTCAAAACCACCCGGGAATGCGAGAAGCAACACTGCCATCTAGCTGGCACAGGCGCGGTCCTTGGGGCGGCCAAGGTCAATGCCCCTTGTGTCTGCCGTGAGCATGCTTGTGAGGGGGCCACATTGCCACATCACAGCACATGGCCCTGGGACAGGAAGGCCTGCGCTTGGCTACAACCTTACAGGAAGAGCTATTCTCTCACAAGGAAATGATGGCTTTTGCTGTCATTGGTGGTCCCCATGTCCAGTCTCAAACTGGCATGTCCACTGCCACATCCACTCTCTGCACACTGCCATGTCTACCCTGTACCTGTTGCCACATCCACTCTCTCTGCCCAGTGCCACATCCACTCTCTGCCCACTGCCATATCTACCCTGTGCTTGCTGCTGAAGCCACCTTGCTGTCAATGCTGTGCCATGTCCATTCCAGCTCCACAGAACATGCCAGGGACAAACTAGGGAGACTGAGAAGCCTCTTGGGGTCCCCATCCTGGGCCCCTCTCTCACACTGTCGCATCACTGACATGCAGACACGGAAAAGACACAGACCGCGTCCACTCTCCCACACTGTCTAGTCGCTGACATGCAGACACAGAGAAGACACAGACCATGTCCAACAGGACATCCTCGGGCCTGGGCCACGACATGGCCATCACTAAGGAGCAGCTTCTCCAATGAGGACAGCCACTGACTGTCACCCGTGGCCACCTACATCAAGGACAAATACCTGAGGGCCATCACCTGCACAACTACCCGCAACAGGGTCAATCAGCCACAGCCATCACCTGCACAGCTGCCCACACCAAGGACAAACAGCCACAACTGTCACCCACACAGCCGCCCGCCTACATCAAGAACACACAGCCATCACCTGTGTCAGGAGCTGGTCTGGCGCCAGCTGGTTGATCCAACGTGTATATCGTGTCGTGGAGTCCGGGGGATCCCTCCTCACTTGGCACCCTATGATCTGTGAAAAAAACAGACAGTACCCTTGTGAGTGGTACGCCACTCCACGTGTGTGTGTCTGAGGTATGTGAAGCATGTATGTCCAGACAGAGCCTAACTGAAATCTGTGGGCTCTGGGCCAAGGTGGACAAAGCCCTAAGTGGAAGGGAAGAGGGATGCCTGAGCCCACACAGGGTTCAGCTCAGGAAGGCAGCATCTATACTGGTCAGCACCCATCTGCAGGTGGCCTCTGTGCCCCAGCCCTGCCAGCTGCTCAGTGTGCCCAAACCTCAGGACTCCTTTCCCAGACAACAGCCCCACCTCGGCACATGTCCTGACCCTTTCACTCCTCTTACCCAGTTGCCTGGGGTGGTATCACATGGGCTTCCTGGCTTCCTATCACCTCCTACCCTCTATCCTAGCCCTCCTGCCCCTGGCCTCGAACACAGCCCCCTCAGTCTCTCTCCCAGCCCTGGCCAGCATCCTGTACCCCATGATCTAGACAAACTGCCCATGGTCCCGGCAAGGTTCAGCATCTCTAAGACCAGGGAAGTCTGAGGGGTCCCAAAGGCCACCAGGGTTACCTCAGACACTAGCACAGGATTCAGGCTACAGGTGGGCCTCACTGTGGAGGAGGAGCCCCTTTCTCTGCCTCTGGCACTGACAACTTGGGCCAGGCCACTGGTTTGAGGTGAACTTTAGAGATGGAGCTCCCTCTGCACAGGGCAGGTGGAGATGGGAGAATACGGTACCCAGGGGTGGAGCTCTCCTTACAAGGTGGGTGAGGGTTGTAGGAGGACTAAGGGTAGAAAGGATGGAGAAAAGATGGCTCTGCAGTCCCAAAAGCCTCACCCTCCCTCACTGTGAGAAGAACCTGAGATGGGTCATAAAAGAGGGGAGGTCAGCCACCTTCTCACCTTGCCTCACTACTGGTAGTTCCGATCTGTGTGCTTATTCCTGGTATTGGTCCTGGTCCCCTCAGAGCCCTCAGATACTGTGATGTTGACAGCAGGCCACTCACCCACGCTTTGGGAGGGGACACAGTAAAGGCTTGCCATCAGCCCCCAAGTGTTCATCTGTCCCAAGGCCACAGGACAGGACCACCACTGTATCTCCCCACAGCACGGCCCACATCTGTGGGATGATGCTATCCCCCTGCCTCCACCCTGACAGGCCTTTGTAGTCTTGAAGTGGAACATCCTATCCCACAGCCTAGTTTCATGCTTTTGCTTGGGGGACCCCACTGGGAAGGTCCCTGCCGGCCACCTCAGGGCCCCACAGAGCAAACACAGACTCCCCTGATGCTATCCCACCCCCACTCGAGAACTGATCTCTGCTCTGAATATTCAGGAAATGAGTGATGATAAGAATGTTACACTTGGAGCAGCATAATGACACCCAGAATGTAAAACCCTAAAGGTTTGCTGTAATTTATATACAACTCTGTAATTTATGAAAGCTGTCAAGAATCTTTCCTTCCTCATTAAATGGTTTTCTTGAAAATGGCCTTAAGGAAAAAAATGACCAAGTAGGAGCAGACAGCCAGCATTCATTTCATTCTTCCAGAACAAACTACAAACATAGCTGACAAACCAACAACCAGCAACTGCAGATTAGGGCTTTGCAGGTCACAACCCAAACCCAGTGCCATGGTAACAATCCTTCCAGGCTGGCCTTGTGCTGGTGCGGCCAAATCGTTGAGACAGCTTGTGCCTCAGGCAGGACAAAGAACAAAGATGCTCCACCCACTCTGTGGCTAGGGGAAAATGTGGCACAAGGTTCTCCATGCAGGTTGGACACAGTGTCCAGAGGAGTAATGAGGTCAGCAAAAGAAGTCACAACTCAGACCTTCACCTATAAAGACGTCAGGGCTGTCTGAATGAGCTCAAGACACTCCAACAATGTGCATGTTTTCCAAGTCCCTGAGCTTTTCCTAAACATCAGCATGCATCTGGACGGATGCTGCAGGCTGATCTGCTCTGTGGAAGCATCACTCTCTAAATGCTGACATTCCTGATAGGATTCTTCACTAGCTTCCCTGGCATGACACATTTTAAACACTCAGAAGCTGTCATTTGGAGCCATATAAAGGTTTCTCTGAATGAAATATGTGGTGTCTTATATACAGAAGGACAATGGCCCAGTTAGACAGGGCTGGCCACAGTCTGCAGCCTTTAACCTCTCAGGTGACGATGGCCATCAGGACAGGCTAGAATTTAGAGGCTCCTTCAGGCATTTCCAGGCGAGAAGCACAGTCTGAGCCTTGGGAAGTGGGTACATTTCTTGATATCGTGTTGTTCCTTCCTTGCAACCTCCCCATGCAGTATTACTACACCCATCAGAGCCATAGCAAGGAGCTTCTGGAAACCCCCAACTCTGCCTTTCTCTGATAAAAACTGACAGAATCCACCCGACAGGACTTGCTTCCATTTCCTTTCCTCTTCCCAAAAAAAGGCCCAGAATCCCCTCCAAAAAAGAAAAAAAAGACAAGTTTGTGCATCTAATCTCTTGTCTTGTGAGACCGAGAATGCTCTGGAGCTGGGGTAGGAAGGCCTGAGTCATCAGCAATGTGCTATGGCCAACCCCAGGGCCGGGGGATGCCCCCACCTGGCATGGACAGTGCTCCCGTGGCCCTACAATGGCATCTGCTATTGCGACACCGTGGGCATTTTCTGACATCGTTCCCAACCAGAAAGGCGGGAGAGATGAAATACTCTATGCCCATAAACTTTAAAAAAGCAACTTTTGGAGTCTGTGGTCACCGACTGCTATGAATACATGTATTTACACATACTTGTGGTTCTTAAACTCTGTGGGCACATGAGCCTTTCCAGAATCTTCTGAAAGCTGCAGCACTCTCTCCTGCCCTCCCTGAAGATGCCCCATGCTAAAGCCCTCCAGCCACCCTGGGTCCTCTACCCAACCTCTGCACCTGTGATAGGATAGCTGCAAGGACCCGCCGTGCTCCCAGGAAACTGACCTGCATTCTCTCTGCTTCCAGTCTGCTTTGGCAACTCTCTACATATACCTCGCCTACAGCACCGCAAGGCTGCTGTGTCTACCCCACCCCACTTCTGCTCTGTGACCCCACTCTCTGGTGCCCCTGGGGTCCTCTACACCAGGCTGAGCACCTGTCTGAGTGCTGAAAGCAGTAGTAAGAGGCAGCAGCCAGGACCTGCTGTGGGATGGAAGGGGCAGGGCAAGGCAGGAGGCCTGAGGGGCGGTGCAGTGACTTGGGTACAACCCCACCTTGGCTGGCGCCACCCTGAGAGCCAGAGCTGCTGCAGGGCTGCACATGTGGCTACAGTAGCTAAAGAGTCCTATCCAGGTATGGCCAGCAGGGGAGGTTCCTGTCTTCCTACAGGCATATTCTAAGAAGGTGTTCGTGTCAGTAATGTTTAAATTTAAACAGTGTAAGTGATTCCAACCCAAGGAAGAAAAGGTTTCAGCATCCAGCCAGGCATGGTGGCACATCTCTATAATCTCAGCACTATGGGAGGCTGAGGCAGGAGGATCCCAAGTTCAAGGTCAGCCTGGACAATTCAGTAATTTGGCAAGACTCTGTCTCAAATAAAAAATAAAGGACTAAGGATATAGCTCAGTGCTATGGCCCTCGGTTCAATGCTCTGTAGCATATACACCAAAAACAAACAAACAAACAAACATCCCACACAGCCTAAACACTCACCTGACAACTCCTGGGGAAGAGGCCCCAGCCTGTCGTAGGGCAGCAGCTGTACAGCAGAGGACACACTGCAGCACCCGTTCAACTCTCTGAAACCTGAGGGGAGTCCTGGGACAGTGCTGTCCCTCCTCCACACGGGGGAGGGGGTAGAGTGTGGGGGTAAGGACAGGTGGGCGGAGATGCCTCCCACGGATGGGGCTGGCAGGCAATGCTGAAGCCTGCAAGATGGTGAGAGGCACAGCTCAGAACAAGGAGGTATAAGCTAGCTCTGAGTGAGGGGGGCTATAAAGCTACTGACACCACAGCTCTCTGCTGTGTTCCAGTCAAGAGTTCAGCTCCCATTCAAGCAGCCCTTTCTCTTCCATTTTAAAGTGACAAGTGCTGTCCAAAAGAAGGAGCACACTTCTCTTCATGGATGACCTCTCAGTGCTTAGAGACCCGCTGTCACAAATCCCTCTCTGATTAGGCAGTCTGACTGTAAACCCTAAGGAACCCCCACTTCAAGAGCTGCAATGCCACTATGGCAAGGTGGTTGCACCACAGCGGGTGCGGTGCTTACACTGGTTGGGTGCTGCTCAGCAGCCTGGTGTTGCAGCCTCACTCTCTGCGGCATCATCACGTCATCCTGCGGAAAAAGCACATTTTAAACTCAGATAGAGCAACTCTGGCAGACAGAAAGGAGATGGCAGACCAGTAACAGAGCAGAACCCTCTGTTCACCAGGGAAAGGACCCATACCACAATGGACAGAAAACAACATTCTGACCACTCCAGTGTAAGGGAAGAGGTGGGGCGACAAGGACACTCATGCACACGCCCAGGAGGGGACAGTCACTCTGAGGGATGGCAGGGCATCATCCAGGTCACCCCCATGTAGACAAAGTGCTACCTAAGTAAGACATATACAGGGATGCACACAGCAGCACAGCTGGAGCAGAATACCTTGAGGTTCATCGCTACCAGGCGCAAAATAAGTCAGGCACTTTACTATGAGTCATGCACATTACTACTTTCCATATCCATTTGGTGTTGAAATAAATTATGGCCACTCACAATGTCAATAAACCCCACAAACTAACGGTGCATGGAGACAAGGCACAAGAATACACACAGCATTCATTACTCATGCATTTTGATTCAAAACCAAACAAGATTAACCATATGCATGTGTGTGTATATTTTTTTTTAAATACTGAAGACTGAGCCAGGGCCTTAACACTGAGCTACATCCCCAGCCCTTCAGAAAAAAATTTTTTTTTGGTTGAGAAAGGGTCTCCTTAAGCTGCCTAGGCTGGACCCTAACTTGCTATCCTCTTGCTTCATCCCCTTGAGGAGCTGGGACTACAGCATGTGTCCTGCCACCTTTCCAACCATTCTAAGCAGCTGGTTTGATGGAATGGTGGAAAGGCCTTTTGAAAGCTCTGTTCCAGCACTGGTTGGGTGTCAACACCTTGCAGGGGTGTGGCAAGGTTCTCCACGAGGTGTTGCCTGCTCCGAATCAGTGTCCAGTATATGGCGGTGCTTGGCCACAGCTAGGATTCACGAGTCTAGGAACCAAGGGGGAGAGATGGGAGTGGCCTCACTCACCATCACCCACAGTGACCCACCAGCAAAGGTGCTGCTTCCTGTTCCCATGGCCCAGAGGTCTCGGTTCCGGAGGGCAGTGCTTCTACCAGGAGACCAGTGGCCCCAGAGGGCTGGAAGTTAAGATACTGCCTGTCACTCGGGCCCCTCAGGCCTCTGAGTCAATAATCAGGGATTGAGGGTACTAGTAGTAGGATCCAGACCACCAACAGAAAATGGAACTATTATTGCACAGGGGAGGTGAGGAAGAGTAGGTCTGGAATTCAGTTAAACCCTATGATTCAGATCAACAGGAAGTTAGAACTACCCAATCCTGTCAGGAATACAAATGGCCCAGAACTTCAGGATGAAGGTTTGGGTCACCTCATAGGTAAAGACCCATGACCTGCTGAGATGCATGCTGAAGATAAAGGAACACGGAACAGGCAGTAGAATGTTTATAAATACCAGCTGTGACCGAGCGACCACTTGGAGAAACAAGGAACACAATGTCACCAGCACTTCCTCTCCGTTTCATTATGAATACATTGTGGGTAGACACATGTATATTAAGCAAAGATCTTTGTTTTCCTCTTTTCTTATTCCTTTATCATGTAACATGAGACTGACTTTGTGTCAACTTAAAGTACTGTTAATTTTAAATCACAGTATTTATGTTACAGGAAAGTGGTAGTGAACCTATGGCACAAGTGTTATTGTGTTTTTAAGACAAAAGATATTAATGTATGAGTTATTTTTTCTAAACTAAAAGCTCAATGTTCAGGTTTAATTGCAGTGCTGGCACTTTGCAATAAATAAGTGGGTTTTGGGTTGCAGTCTGGGTGCTCGTCTCTAAAAGGTTCGCTATCACTGCTCTACGACATCAGAGAAGAGCGAGCACCACTGAAGAGCTCTATCCTCTCTTCTGAGGAAGGGACTTCAGATGTACGCAGGATAGCCATGGCACGTTAAGTGGAATTACAACCATGTTACTGTCTTTACCTGGAGATTAAGAATGCTTTACAGAGATAAATATGAGTGCCAGGATGATAAAAGGTGGACCTGTGATGGTTAATTTTGTCTGCTTCCGGAGGTCAAGGGATGCCTAGACAGCTGGATGTCCCCCGGGGTGTTTCCACAAGAGATCAGCATTGGAACCAGTGGAGTGAGTACAGGTCACCCTCTCAATGGAAGGTCTTCATCCAACCCCTGAAGGCCTGAATAGAACCAAAGGGTGAAGGAAAGGCAGACTCACTCTCTCTGTCTGAGGTGGGACATCCGACATCCATCTCCTGCTGCCTCAGACAACAGTATTCCTGGTACTTGGGACTTTGGACTTGGACTGGTACTGATACTTAGCTCCCCTGGTTCTCAAACCTTTAAATTTGAACTGGAACTCACACTGCTGGCTTTCCTGGGCTTCTAGCTTGCAGACAGCAGAATATAAGACTACTGAGCCTCCATCATGAGGGTCAATCAACTTACAATATATTTCTCTCCAGACATACCTGTGTATCTCTTATCTCTTTCTGGTTCTGCTTCTTTAGAGAGTCCTGACTAATCACACAAGATTAACCAAATCTACAATTTTACAGTTCAAGGATCCATGCCAAAAAGCATAATCACCTAGTATTTCCTATCTCTCAGAAGGCCAAAGAGCACTCAAATAGGATTCCATCACTCCTAGTACAATTGTCTTCCTAACAGGGTCTACACAAGGTCAGCAAATGCAAGAACAAAGAGAACAGAAAGAGCTTTACTCCAGTCACTGGCCAAAGTGCCAAGAACCTAAGGGTGAGGTGAGCAGCAAGGTGCTAACGCCACAAAACAGGCCCAGAGCAGGGACCAAAGTCTTGCAGAACACATGAAAACCTGACTACAAATAAACTCTTGTCCTCCCGAGGCCATTTCAAAAGAGGGAAACACTTGCTGAAAGACTGGAGAGTAAAAAAGTCTCTGTTGCACACAAGAGCAAGGAGAGATTTTGACAACAAGCCCAGATGTGTGTCTGCGTGCTGTGATGCCACCTCCTTCGAGGACAGCCCTCCCTGCCCGTCACCCCCCTCCTACACCAGGCAGGGCTCATGGCTGGTGCTCATCGCAGGAACTGGCATCTGCAACACCAAGCAGAGGAGACAGGCAGGGCCTGCCAAGCAGGAACTACAAAAGCAAAGAACATTTCTTTCAAGTGCTCACACCAAGGTGTATCTCGAGATGGCCTTTCCTTACAACATGAAGTGGCCTGCCTTAATGTGTGCAAATTTCCAAAATGGGCTGAAACTGCACAAGGAAGACCAGGAAAGAAAGTTCCTGGCAGCCTGGGAAAAGGAATTTGATGCATTATAAAAAGAGCACTGGCACGAAATCAATCACTCCCTGTCTTTTCTCTCGTTGCTGAAACAAAATACCCGACACCCAAAGTCAAAGGAGGAAAGGTTTATTTAGCTCACAGTTTATAGAAGTTTCAGTCCATAGTTGGCTGGCTCCAAGGCAGAGTGGCCTGGCAGATAGGCAGGAGGCAGCAAGGTAAGCAAGAGAGCAGGCGAGCCTCTTTCTGTCCCTTGTATCTTATCCAGGCTGCCTGGCCTTAATCCTAGTATCACAACCTTGATCCCAGCAGAACTATGCCAAACCAGTCAGTGGACTAATTTAGTAACCACACACTCTAGATCCAACCACCTCTGAAAGCACTCCACCTATGACTGCATGAGGCTTTGGGGGGATGTCTAGGCACAGACCACAATGTCCCCTTTCTGACACAAAAATATCTGCAGAAAAAGGCTGTGCCAGTCAAACTAGTGAGAATTCAAAGACACCAGGAGCTTCCAGTGAAGAGCTCTGGACAACAGCCTGGGGAAGGGGCCGGGCACAGAGAGGTCTGGCAGAGCTCCTTAGGGGGAAATAGCAAAGGAAAATAAATAGCAAAAGGGCAGGCTCAGCTGTAACCATGAAAAAACCAACACTAAATGCGAATGAATTCAATACTTCAATCTATGGTAAACATTGTCAAACTGGACTAAAAACAACCAAAACAAGACCCACCTCCACACTGCTTCGAGTGACCTGAAGGTTCCAACACGTGAACAGGGTAGCTGGGACATGACAGCCAAGCAAACGGCCACCACAGGAGAACTGAGGCAGCTACCCTGCCAGAAAAACAGCTGGAAGTGTTGCCAGAGAAAAAGAAGGGCATTTCACACAGAAAGAAGGGTCAGCCCATCAGAAAGATGTAACAATTATAAATTGTCCCTAATAGCAAAGCAAAAAACCCCACCAGAGAAAACTGTGAAAGAAAAATGGACAAAACTGGAAAAACAAATTCAACAATAGAAGTTGGAGACTTCACTACTCCACTATCAAAAATAGATAAAATGGGACCAAAAATCTGCAAAGACATACAGGTCTGCACACTGTTCACGACCAACAGCATTATCCATCTGCGACATCTTTAGGACAGCTGCTCAGCACCTCAGAGCACAGGACCTGCTGGGATACACATGCACATGCCACAGAAAGAGACGCTGGTCTGGAACGAGCATCGGGAAGGGGGAGGACTGTTGCCACATGAATGTATGCTCTGAGTACAACAAAAGCAAGTTAAAAGTCCAAACAAAATCTACCACCAACGCGTGGAAATGACACACAGAAGTAACTAAGAGGCTTAAGAAGAAACTGTAAGGGATGAGAAAAGAGAGTGAATTGAATGAAAATGATAACATGTGCACCAAACAGGTTATGGCTAAGGCAGTGCTTAAAGAAAACTTCATAGCTATAAGTGCCCACAGTAAGAAAAAAAAAAAAATCTTAAGAAGCAGCAAAACAAGAAGTAGCAAACAAAACTCAAAGTAAGAAGAAAGAAGAAAATTAGAATAAAGATTGGGACAGACAGCAATAAAATAGGAAACAGAAAAATAGTAAAACTCAATGAAATCAATGGTTGATTCACTGAAAAAGTGACACCATTCCAGAGACGGCAAACTTTCCTACAAAGGGCCAAAGAGCAGATGTGCTAGTCTCTGTGGGCTTCTTATGCTTTCTGCCATACATTCTCCTCTGATTTTTGTTTTGTTTTCACACTTTAAAAATAGAAAGCTCAGGAGCCCAACAGACAGGCTGCCAGCAGCTTGGCCTGCAGTCATGGTCTGTTGAACCCTGTGCCGACAGTCTCAAAAGAAGGAAGACACAAATAACGAAAGCTGGGATGAGAGGGAAGCACCGGTCTTGACCAGACAGATGTGACCGAGGCCACTGAGAACATGGTGACCAGGGCAGCAGCATGTGAGGCAGTTCAGAGGAAACAGGCAAGCTCCTAGGAGGACCAAAGTTACTGAAATAGACTGAAGAAGAAATGCGCTCTGGGCAGGTTTATAAATAGTTTAAAAAAAAAAAAAAAGAATTAGTAATTAAAAATCTTCCACAACAAAAAGAGCCCTAGCCCAAGTGTTGGCCAAGCAAGTGTCAGCACTGAATTCTACCAAACATGTGAGGAAAAATTCCTCACCTTCAGTCTCCCAGAGTATCAAGTCAGCTTTCCATCACTGAGATGCAAATTTAACCAAATACTGAAATACAAAACTTAAGAAGAGGAAAGGCTATCCTGGCTCACAGTCTGGAGGTTTCCAACTATGATCAATTGGTTGATGCTCCAGGTCTGTGGTGAGGCAGCACAGCATGGTCTAAGGGCTCAGCTCATGGTCATGATCTGGGGGAGGGTGCCATGGCGGCGGACATGGACACACACACACAGAGGAGGAGGAGGAGGAGGAGGGGCAAGGCCCTCCACATTCCCTACCAGGGCCTGTCTGCTCTAAGAACAGAAGGCCACTTTCCACTCCTAACACCACAGTGCAACAGCCTTTGACACCTGGGTTGTGAGGCATGTTTCAGATCCAACTACAGACCTCAAAAATGGGAGGATGTGGGAAGACTGCCCAACTCATTCTATGAAGCTAATGTTACCTAGAGCCAAAGCCAAAGGTGCCACAGGAAAAGAAACCAGCAGAACAAGGTCCTACCTAAATACAGAGGAAAGAATCCTCAACACATTAAACAGTAAACCAAACACTGCAACATACAGAAGCAATTCCATGCTACGGCCAAGTGGGATTTATCTCAGGGACTATGGCTGCTCTAACATTTGAAAGCCAATTAATATTAGACAGCATATTAGTAGAAAAAAATGAATAACCACCATACAAAGAACTCAAAAGCTGAAAATCAGTTCACCAAATCAAATGGTCATTCATAATTAAAATTCTCAACAAAGTAGCAATAAGAAGGAACTTCCTCACCTTGGTAAAGGCATCTACAAAAACCCTACAATTACCTTTTTTTGTTTTCGGAGATAGAAGAGTCATGCTATGTTGCCCAGGCTGGCCTCAAACTCCTGGGCTCAAAGAATCCTCCTGGCTCAACCCTACCCCGAGACACCGAGACCACAGGCATGCGCTACCACACATACAGTTAACATCTTACTGGTGAGCAACCAAACACTTTCCCCACGCCTAGGAACAAGGAAAGATAGCTGCTCTCATCACTGCTGTACATCACTGTACAGAGGTTCTAGTCAGTGCCACCAGGCAAGAAAAGAAAATAAAGGACATCTAGAATTGAAAGGAAAAATAAAAACCATCTCAATATGCAGGTGGTATGATTCTGTATGTCGAAAATACCAAGGAATCCACAAAAATCATGACTAGAACTAATAAATCTAACACATTCAGTAAGGTAACTGAAGATAAAGATACAAAAATCAACTGTATTTGATGCATTAGTACTGAATAATGTGAAAATAACATTAACAAACTAGTACTTTCATAGTAGCATCAAAAGAATATAATACTGAAGTACAAAATATATCAGAACAAGTCCAAGACTTATACACTGAAAATCACAAAATACTGAAATTCTTGACACTGCATGACCCCCAGAACAAAAGGACTGATTTGAGCCATAGCAGACGCTGCTGGCCAGACCGAAAGAACTGGTCCTGGACAGGGTCCCCCAACCACCACAGCAAGAGCAGGAACGGCAGAAGACCCATGCTCAGATCTGCACCCTGAGCACTTTACAAAGGATAAGGGAAGCATACATTACCCATGCTGCTAGCTATGGACAGCAGGATCCCCTGCTGTTTGGCTATTCTGGTATGCAGGGGCTGCAACGGACTGTGCTGGCACTGGGTGTGACCACAGGATTTGCATCAAGGTTTTTACGCACATTTAAGAAAAAAAAAAAAGAATGTAAAATTGTTTTCTGCCCCAGCCCCATCTCTCCTTGTTTCACTTCCCTTTGTAATTAAATTTGAACTGCTCAGAAATTTTTCCTAATCAAAATACTGCTGAAAGAAGTTAAAGATGTGCATAAAGGGAGAGACCTTCTATATGTATGGCTCAGAAGACACAGTATTACAGATAGCAGCTCTCCCCAAATTAAAAGATAAATTAAATTCTCAACTTACTTTTTTCTTTGCAGGAATTGACAAACTAATCCTAAAATTCAGGTGGAAATACAGATGACCCAGAATACCCAAAACATTGTTCAGAAGAGAGGACGTAATACATTCTAATTTCACAAAGCTACAGTACTGCACAGAGATAAATACTTAGATCATTAACACAGAGTTTAGAGTAGAAAAAAACTGTACAATTACGGTCAACCTATTTCAACCCACATGCAAGAGTAGACTGGATCCAGAGCCTTTGCACTGAGCTAGATCCCCAGCCCTTTTTAAAAATTTTGAGACAGAGTCTTGCTGAGTTGCTAAATTTCCCTGGCTGCACTTGAACATTCATTCCTCCAGTCACAGGCTCCCAGAGTGCTGGGATTACAGGTACACGCCACCGTGCCCTGTTCAGCCACAGATTCTTGACACTGGATCCATGATGGTTTATCACAACAGTGTCTAAGCAAACAAATATCCTTCCAACAAAGGTGGCTTCAGCAACTCCACATCTGTATGAGAACTATTCTTGATCTCAAACTCACATGATTGGCAAAGGTAATTTCTTCAGTTTGTAGATCCAAACCCAAAAGTAAAATCCCAATGCTTCTAGAAACTGGCAAAGAACGTCTTCGAGACAGGGAGACAAACACAGATTTCATGAACAGAGAAAAGCACACACATGAACAACAGGCAGAATGGACAGTAAACTGTAGGAAACTAAGCTTTGATTTGTCCAAGATGTCATTAAAAGAGTACAAAGTGCAACTACAGGATGAGACGGGCCATCTGGAATTCACACGGTCCAAAACATACAAAGAACTTCCTATTGATGACAAAGAGAGACAACATTATATAAAAACTGAGGAAGGAATGTGAACAGAAAGTACAAGAAAAGTATTTCCAAGTGCTCAACATGCAACTTCACTGGATAGCAATAAGCCAAATTGAAGACCACAGTAAGATGCTACCACACAGCCACAACAAAAGGCAAACTGTGTGAGGCACAGACAGGGTGCAAACCTGTGTGCTGTGAGGGAGTGTGAACCAGCACAGCTGCGGGGCACAACAGCCTGCAACTCACACGCCTGTGCACAGAGGGTGGGGCGTGACTCACGGGCCCACAGGGACAGACCAAACCACTGCAGGACATGAGGATCACGGCTAATTTTAACACCTAACGTGTGACATAAACCAGACACAAAAGAACATATAATAAACTATAGAAAGATCAAGATAAGATAAAACTAACTGAAGAGAGCCCACAACTTGTGCTGGAAGAGTCCCGGCCGTACAGGCTGTGGGCACGTGCCCATTCAAGGGCTTATAATTCTGTCCACCACGTGCCCATGGTTTGTGCCCTGCTCAGTACTTCGGTTAAACTTCAATAAAAATAAAACAAAAGTAATTCCAGGTAGGGTTTAGATCAAATTACAAAAGGGAAAAGGCAGTAAATCTTCTGAAATATACAAGAACATCTTAAAGGCCTTGAAATAGGAAAGAATATCTCAAAAGAAATGAAAAGAACTCACTGTAAAAGAAAGATTAATAAGTTGAACTACCTTAAAATTAAGAATTTCACTCATCACAGGCACCTTCCAGAGTGAAAAGGCAAGCCATGCTGGGTAAGGGGAACAGATACAAACATGTCTATGTATGTTCTCACTACAAAAAGTTTGAAGACAGACAAAACTATCACCTGCTGCAAGATGAAATTCAACGTGGAGGAGAGGGCTGGGGATTTAGCTCAGTGGTGGAGCGCCCGCCTAGGAAGTGCAAAGCGCTGAGTTCAATCCCCAGCACCCAAAACGAGAAAAGAAAAAAGAAATTTAACATGGGGGAGAATAAAAAAGAGGTCATCGGACAGGCAACAATGGGGCTTGGAAGCCGGTTTTCCACAGTGTCTGCAGGTTCACTGAACTGTGCATTTACGCTTTTAGTTCTTCTCTATATGTGTTTTTCTTCACAAAGAAAATGATGAAACAAACCAGAAATCTGACCATGACAAAGATGTTACCGGGATCATGTCTGCTAAACACTATTCTGGGGGCCTTGGTCAGTACAACAGCCCAGAACAGGAATACAAAGCACAGATTAGAAACTAAGAGGTCCTTATTTACAAGTGACTAGATCACTCACAGCAAATTCTAAAGAACATTTTGTAAAACTCTAGTAGGACACATGAATTTTGCATATTTATAGCAATAAAACTGGGGCATGAATTTTTTAATACCACTCTCCAATAGCACCAAACCCCACAAAATACTTAGGGCTCTATTTTGTTAGATTTCTATAAGACCTGTACCCTAAAAACTCCTGAACATTCCTGAGAGAGATGCAGGGAGGCCTAAATAAATGAGATACATACCACATTGATGGATTAGAAGACCCAATATTGTTAAGATCCTAAAACTCATCTACAGACTTAATGCAATCTCAATAAAATGCCAGCCAGGGTTGACAAGTTGATTTTAAAATGTTTAAAAAGTCAAGGGACCAAAACCAAAACCAAAACCAACAAACAAAAAGAAAAAACACTGGAAGGGAAGAACAGAGTTGGGGGCGTTAAAATACCTCACTTAAGGCTTAGCAAGACCTCTAGGCAGTGTCACCACTGTCACCACCACAGTGCCTAAGGTGGTGTGGGACCGGCCTGGAGCAGGTGTGCAGACTGATGCGACAGAACGAGAAACAGAGCTACACTTCTTTTGGTCAACTGATTTTCAGCAAAGGGACCAAGGCAATTAAATAGATAAAGGATAGGAACACTAATGTATGTCATATGGGAAACCCTGCCCTCTTCCCTGCCACACAACACACTCAAATATTAACTTGAAATGGGTTGCAGATTTAAACATAAAAGAAAACTATAAAGCTTTCAGGAGAAAACAGAGAAGAAAATCTTGGGGTCCACAAAAATATTTTAGGCTCTTAGGACATGAAAAACACAAATCTTGAAAAGAAAAATTAAGCTGTTCATAGTGGTGCACACCTGTAATCCCAGCACTTGGGAGGCTGAGGCAGGAGGATCACCATGAGTTTGAGGCCAGCCTGGGCTAAACACTGAGTTCAAGGCCTGCCTGAACCACATAGCAAGATTCTGTCTCAAAAGAAAAGAAAACAAAAAAATATAATGGACTTTATCAAAATTAAAAATTTCAAAGACTAAGAAAATGAAGAAAATATAAATTACAGATTGGAAGAAAGAACTTATATACAAAAATATCTTCTATTTTAAAAAATTTTAAAACTCAATTTTAAGAAGACTACCAACTTTAAACAGTAGTTGAGGATGAAAAGACAATTCACACTGGAAGATGTGTGCATGAGCAAGAAGCCCCCAAATAGAGTCTGTCATCATCAGGGAAATGCACATTGAAGCAAGTGAGATATAACGACGGCATGCCGCAGGCTCCTGTGACAAAGACAGCGTGGCCTGGGCCAGTGCGAATGCAGGATGATGGGCTCTGGGAAGTGGCAGCACAAGGAAAGATGGCTCACTTCTTGGGAAACAGTGGGACATCCATGCAACAGTGTTCAGAAGCTCCACCCTGAGCACATCCCCGAGAGAAGCAAGCACCTATCCACACTAAGACTCACACACAAACTTCCACTACACTTTTCCTCACAACAGCAAGTGCCAGAGGCAAGCCAGATGCCTGCCAAGGTGGCTGCACACATCAATGATATGCACTCCACACATACTGGAGTCCACCACTTGGCGTAAAGAAGGAATTACTGAACCCAGCAGCAACACAGACAAGTCTCAAAACATTAGGCTACGGGGGGAGGGGGAAGTTTGAGTACACATGGGAAGACTGCACACAGATTAAAACTTTCTCTGTAAAGAAATCACATCAGGAGTTGCTACCAGGGGTGGAGCAGACCTGCAAAGAGGCACGTGGGCCTTCTGGGGCCAGAGAAATGGTGCAGCCCTCGGATGAATGTACCACATAGGGGTCACACTCACCAAATGTACACTCGATGGTGGTGCATTTATGAAGCCCATCACGCTGAATTTAAAATGCAGTGTCTCTCGGAGAGTACACCAGTATTTAGAAAACATCTGCCTGAAATGATGATCTTCAGAAAATTATTTTAGATGAGTGGTTTGACTGTGCCAGCTCCATGGTAGGTGTCAGACACACACAGAATTACACAGCACAGCTGTGACCAAGGGCCTTCACAATTCCAGGTTCCCATCCAGTCCCTGTCCACAGCCATACATAATTCTTTCTGTAGTTGTATTCGTAATGTAAGAAAACAGAAACAATTCAGAATCAAATGCACAACTTCACCAAATACACACAAAGATCATATACTTCTGCTTAGGAAGGCTCCAAGAGACTCAGGAATCCAAGGGCTGTCCAAGGCCCTGCCCTTGCCCTCCTCAAGCCCCACCTGAAAACCACTCTTCCTAATGCCCCGCCCCTGGCATCTTGTTCCCAGCTCCCTACCCTATGTCTTCTGCCCCCAGGCCCTACCCTTTCCCTGCCTTGCCCCTTCAGAGGTCCCCCCTTTCCACTCTCGGGACCCACCCTTCCCCTGAAGCCCCACCCCTGGTTTCTGCTCTGTCCCGAGGGATAGTAGAGAAAGGAATTCCCTTTTCCCTGCATATGTTTTTCTTCTTTCTTTCTTGTTTGAATGTAATCATAATGTGCTGTAAACATGTACTAATGAAAATAAAAATTAAAAAAGAAACAGCCTTTGGTGATTGGGAGTCTAATATGAGATCTCATATTATGATTACATTCTTTGTGGGCAGCTGGACATGTATAAAACACATCTTAATTCTTTTTACTTCCCCTTCCTCTCTCCTCTCTCCCTCCCTCCATCTCTTAGTTCCCTTTCCATTTGCAAAAGCTCTTCCTGTTTCTTACTATCTTCTTTTATTTTGCTCTTTAATTTCTTTAAACTTTGGGTTTCTCATGTAAGAGAAACCATGCGACATTTAAGCTTGTGTGTCTGACTTATTTCACTTAACATGATGGTCTCATGGTCTCACTATCCCCAGCCTAGCTTTAGTTTTCTGAAGAATCTCCACACTGATTTCCATAGTGACTGTAATAGTTTACATTCCCATCAACAAAGTAAAAGGTTTCCTTTTTCCCCACAGCTTCACTAGCATTTGTTATTTGATTTCTTGATAATAGCCACTCTAGATCAAGAAGAAATCTCAGTGTTGTTTTAATTTGCATCTCTCTAATAGCCAACTATATCGAACGTTTTTTCATGTACAGTGCCTCAGTTCACGAACTTTATTCTTTCCACAATTCTGGTCACAAACCAAATTGGACAAGAACTGAATCTAATTCAATGGTTAGATTCAGTGTTGATTTTATGGGGGAAATTTGATTCAGTTCTCTTCCAGTTTGGTTTGCGACCAGAATCGTGGAGAAAATTGAGTTTGTGAACTGAGGCACCACTGTATTTATTGGCCATCTGTACTTCTATGAAGCGTCTATTCATTTCGGCTGTCAATTTTTTGATTGGGTATTTTATTTTGGGGAGGTCTAATTTTTTGAGTTCTTCTATATTCTAGATATTTATCCTGTCTTAAGTGTAGCTGGCAAAAACTTTCCCCCACTCTGTAGGTAATCTCTCTATTCTGCTGGTTGTTTCCCTTGAAGAGATGCAGATGCTCTTTAATTTGATATGATCCCATTTGGTGATTCCTGATGTTATTTCTTGTGTGACTGGGGTGCTGTTCAGAAAGTCCTTGCCTAGGCCTATGTCTTCAAAAGTTTTATCTTCGAGCAGGTTAAGTGGTTCTATTTCAATATTTAGATCTTTGACCATTTTGATTTTATTTTAGTACATGGTGAGAGATACAATCTAGATTCAATCTTCTGCATGTATGTAGCTATCTTTCCTCCAGCATATGTTTCTGGCCCTTCTGTCAAAGAGCTGATGGTTGAACGTGCCTGGGGTAGTAGAAAACGGAATTCTCTTTAACCGAAGAGAGGACAAGAAGATCCCCCTTCTGACCAGGAAGATCTCAACACGGAAAAACAACAACAAAGGAGCCAGAGTTGGAGCATTCCCCATCAGGAAGCCACTAGCACCTGGCACCAGATCCTGCTTACAGCAGGTACCAAAGATCTGCCCCAAGTCATCTGCCTGGATTGGGTATGAAGATCCCCTTTCCCAGGAAATGCAAAGTCATCTCTCCTCAGGAGGACTCGCCCAACCTTTGCTTGCTTTGCCCTCATATCCAGCACGTCTGCCTTTTGCTGGATCTGGGTCTCAAAACTTCCTTGTCCCTACACACTCCTCCTCTCTGACTGCCTGTGGAATCAACTCAGTACCACCCACACCGAGACTGGCCACACAGCAGCCAGGAGTGTCCACTACCAGTGTCCATGTAGGCCCAAGACGGCCTGGTACACACTCTCGGGCCCAGGCAGGGAGCATGGAACCTGAGTTGGTGGCCCAGGCCATTGCAAGAAAGGCACAGATACTTCTAAATTACCCTTTAGTTTTTCTCCTTGAGCAAGACCAGTGGTTTCTCTCCCATCCCCAGCCTCCCCTCTGGATTCCATGCCTGGCCAGCAGCCTGGCCTCTTAGCCCACCCTCTTCAGCAAGCAATTTATTTAGACATTGCTGGCCCAAGACTCTTGAGGTTTGGATGATACCCACATATCCTACACAGGGGGCAGGTACCCAAGCTTCCTAGTCAACGGAAGGCAGGATGAACTTCCTGGTGTGTCTGACTAGCTCTGAGCTGGGTCCAGACACACGGTGCGGCGGGTGGGGGAACAGCACCTCTGCCATCATCAAGCTGGGTTAATGGGGGCAGAGGCACAGTCCCATAGAGAGACAGGGAAATGGGGTGTGAGCTGCAAGAGCCTCCCTGGAGGCTCTGGACCGCACACACCTGCAGTGCGCTTAGAAGCCTGTCTGCTCTGCAAGCTCCATCCCTGCTCAGTGAGTTTTGGAACTGGTGCTCTGTGGGCACTGCTGAACAAATGCCAGGGCCATCTCCCCTTCCTAGGCCTTGAAATGAAAACACTGCAAAAGTAAAAGCACTTCAAAGCTCACTATTGTCTAGGGCATTATTCCCTTTCTTTAAAAATCAGGTTTAGTGGCATTCAGCAGGTGTGAGAGCTTGCCAAGAGTAACACATTAAGGCGCTGACAGAAGAAGGGGAAAATACAGAGCTTCTGACTGTGGGCAGCTTCAGACAGTGTCAGGCACCTAGTACACTGATGCTTCTCAGGGTGCACACAAGCTCCTTGCTGGACTATTTTTTTGGTTTTCCTCTGTACAAACAAAACAAAACAAAACAAAAACTTTTCTGAAAAAAACAAGGAATATCTCTTTTTGCAAAGAACAGACATGGAGGCATCTACACAGATGGGTCTTTATAAACCCTACAATGGTTCAGTAAGAAGAGTATCCACGTTTCCTGAATCTAGGGTGGCATCTGCTTTGGTCAGCAGACTCGAACCTTTTCGGTAGCAGCCGCCATTGGAGTCACATGGCACCTAAAACCAGTCCAGGCCTTGGGTCTCAAACACAAGCCCAAAATCTCTCAGGAAAGAAAAGGCTGAATACAACAGAAAGGAATGACTGGTGTGGGTGGGCTGCTGGCCATCCCAACTGCTCCGCTGGCTCCTGGAAGCCCACTGACCTTCCCAACCTTCCTCCTACGAGTACACCTGCAGCCAGCCTATGTGTGAATGAGGTCGCATAGCTCACAGCAGCAGGTAAAAAGGCAATGGGCAACGTACCACAGAGGCTTCGGTGCACACTCAAGCAGCTGATCCACGTGTATAACAATCCTCTGCAGGAGATGCAAGTCAATGGAGGAGGGATGGTTACCACAATACACTTTTGTTTTCTTTTTCTTTTTTCCTGTGGTGCCAGGGATTGAACTCAGGGCCTTGTGCTTGCCAGGCAAGCACTCTAACACTGAGCTAAATCCTCAGCCCCCACAATACACTATTGAAGACAATGGAAACATGACTTTTTATAATGTGGCAAAGTACCTTTAACTTAAAAACTGAAGTCTACCTAAGCTACAGGCATGTTCTCATGAAACATGTAGTTCCCTGCACACCACTAGCTACATGCGGAGAAGTGCCTCAGGGCCAATGGCAGAAGTCTGCAGTGACTGCAGACTTGACACGAGCCCTGAGTCTCCACACTGCCCTGCTCAGCTTTTCTTCCACTTCGCAGTCTCAGAGGCCTCCAAACCAGTTACACCCACAGCTGGTTGTGGACAGCTGTTTCCAGCTCGGGGGAGCCAGGCCCTGCCAGTGCGGCCCAGAGCTCTGGGTGAAGCACAGCTGGAGGAGCAACTACACAGACTTGGCTGCCACTGCACTGCGCCCTAACACAGGAGCTTCTGAACCGTCAGGGGCACTGCACCACCGATTCCTTCCTTCCATTCTATCTCCCTGGCACCCTCTTTCCTTCCTTTTTAATTATTTACTTATTTATTTTGTGGTACTGGAGATTAAACCCAGGGCCTTAACATTGCGCTACATCCCCAAGCCTTTTTTAAAAAAATTGGGGGGTGGGGTGTCAGGATCTTGGGAAATTGCTTAATCCGAGCTGGAATTTGTAATCATCTTGCCTCAGCCTCCCAGGGTGCTGGGATTATAGGTGTGTGCTACCACACCCAGCTTCAACTTTCTTTTCTAAATAATTATATGGACAAGTATAAAAATCAAGTAAGTGGTGGGGCTGGGGATTTAGCTCAGTGGTTAGAGTGCTTGCCTAGCAAGCACAAGGTCCCAAGTTTGATCCCTGGCACCCCCCCCCAAAAAAAAAAAATCAGGTGGCATGTGAGAGATACTTCCTCACCCAGCCAGCAATATCTGCATTTAATAAACTACTGACCAGTAGTCTATTCTTATCAACACAGGGAAAATGATATTATGCAGAAATCGCTCAATAACTATCCTACCCTGTGGTCAAGGCTTTGCTCTCAAACCAAGACAAAGCTGAGTTGAGTTCTGTTCCCAGCACGTGTGTGAAGGAGGCACTGTCTCTCCCATCTGTCCTCGAATTCACCACCTCCCCATATCTGCAGAGACAAGCTCGATGGGAAACAGAAACATAAAGCACCAACAGTCAGACCATGTTTCTACTTACTAGCACTTGGGCAAAATACTTATTAGCAAAAGAGGCTGAAATTATTTGGTTCTTAATTGGTTATTTAAAAGATCACCTTCCTTAACTGGTCCTAAATGGTGACTCTTCTATCACACTAACACACCGGCAGGCACAGTGTAGAGGGACCAACTCATACGGGAGCTGCTGTCCATCTTCCCACACACCCACGGCTGAAGGGCAGGGGTCACACACAAAGGTTCAAAACAGCCCACCCTGGACACAATCTGTCCAGGCACACAGTGGCCCTGCTGGTATCTGGGCAGGATGTCCCAATGGGCTAGGGACACAAGGGCCCAGTCACTACACTGGAAGCATTCTCAGGCTCACGCGGAGACTGGACACCAGCACCACCTTTTCTGACAGCTATCGCTAGGAACCACCAGCCTACTTATCGGCTGCAAACGTCAAAATACTTGTGTGCTGTCTTTGGGACAATCGAAGAGAGAAAAGGCCACCAGATCACTGCTGGGATCCAACAGTTCCTACGGGATAAGGGGGCAGAAGGCACTCATGCCAGCGAGGAGATCCTCCCTGCCAGTCAGTGCAGTCAGCGGGCTGTGCAGCTGTCTTCCAGACTGGCTCTCCTATTTACTTCTATATCAACTTCCTGTCAGAGGTGGTGCTGTACTGTTGTTTTCATGCACAGTTTCTTAAACCAAAAATCAAGTCACCTCTGAGATGAGGGATGAGGAGGTTCTCTGGTTTGCTTCGTTCCCAGCTGCCTCTCTGTACCTACTCCAGCCCAGGCTCAGGACACCCACTACTGAAAAAAAGGGAGCCCCAAGGCTATGAGCAGCCAGGCATGGGTCTCCCCGATATGAACTCCTCATGGAGGTGCACTTGGGGCTCCAGGTGGGGTCAACAGAACCCGAGCTGCCATCACAGGACAAGGTGCAACCTCAGTACCCAGCAGGGCTCCTACACCCATCTTCTCTGCTCCACTCTCATCAGAAGATGCCCCATTTCAATCTGCGGCCTGTGGCCAAATTCTGGATGTCGTTCTTTGTGAGTACTATTCTCAGGCTTGGACAGAACGCCACAGCCACATCCAGTAGCCTGTCCCCCTTCACTGCTGACCCAAACTAGGGACACACAGAGGGGCCTGGGTCTTTCTTCATTCCTCAACACCCCCGGGACAGGCCAGAGAAGGGACAAACAAATGACTCACAAGAACGCAGATGCAACCCTGCCCTCTTGGTGCTCTGAGTCAGGCAGGGAAGCTGGGCTGGTGGCTGACTGGCCCACCGTCCTCACAGGCCCAGGACCACGTGGAGGCCTTCTTCCTCCTGCCATCTTAGAAACCAGGCACCGAGCCTCTGGAGGCCAGACCACTCCTTCTCTGCCTCCCTGGACAGCATTGTGTTACAGGGGTTGAGTGCAGGGGGAGGCTGGTGACACACCAGTGGGAAAGGGGTGACCCAACACACACATCCATCCCATCACCAGCTAGAGCAGCCCTGTGGCATTGGGCAAGAGTCAGAGTATCTAGGAGGGCACGGTTCCTGGGACACAGATATGTGGAAGCAAGTGCAGCATAAGCACGCTTGTGCACATGTGCATGCACATGCTGAGGGCCTGGAAAAGCAGTGTCCAAGAGCAGCATGCGCAGTATGGGCCCAGACTTGCCTTCTCAATCGCTTCTTCATGGAGAGGAGCCAGGATTCCCTGAGAAATGGCAGGGCCCACAGAAATTCCAGGGAATACACAAGATGAACCCAGCATGTGCTGCTGTCCCTGAGGAGCAAGAGGCCCTCAAACACAGCAGGGTCAAGTCAAGTGGTACTGCAGCCAGTTTGGAAGTTCTTCTGCTGACCCAAACATGGATGAAGGAACATCACAGTGAAAAACCTCAGTGACACAGGGTAACTCTTAAGTAAAACAGAAAATGAGGAGCCCATGCTTGCACACACACACAAGCACGCTACAGGAAGCAGGTGAGGGGCAGGCAGGCACTGGCCTCACAGAGCCTCCACATGCAAAAGCCACTCTTCAGGTGACAGGGATGAACTCCATCAGGAAAGGAGCAAGCAAAGACACCCAACCGAGGCGACGAGGAGGCAACACGGCCACAGACAGCAAGGAGGAGGGGTGTCCCTGGCAAGGTCCCTTGGGAGAGTGCTGGTGGGGCAGGGAGCACACAGAGGCTTTGCTAGCAAGACTCACTTCTGATGTCCCAACGCACAATGTCAAGAGGTCAGGGCCATTTCCAAACCTCAGGGTCCTTTAAGACCATTCATCTTTTGTCCTCTCTATCCTACAAAGCAGTCATCTTCCCTTCCTATCAGAACTGAAGGACAGTTCCCCCAGCCCAGGCTTGTGAGCTAAACAATGTCTACAAAATCCAGGGGAGCCCACGCCTAGCTCCTCTGCACTGCTGTGCCTCGGTGGGGGGCATCCACACATAGGGCATCTCCTACATCAACAGCTCATCAACACTGCCCACCAGAAAGCCTCCTTGGCGTTGTCAGTAAGCCCCTCAGAAAAAGGTGTGCCCATTTGGTGCTCCATTCTCTAAGACAGAGAAAGTGGTAGGCAGAGGTGTATGCAGACGCCTCTCTGGGACATGAGCACCTTGCCTTTAAACTTGGGGAGCTTATACTCCCTCCGAAATTCGTTCGTATTTCTTTCTCATTGCCTTTCTCTGGGCCTTTCCTCTTTTGTTATGTTTTTGTGGGTTTTTCCTGTTTGTTATTTTAACCACAGATACCAGCTCAAAGCTTTGTAATAAAGACTGAAAATGCTGAACAGATTTTGTGTGCCCCAGGCTGAACCCTAAATTAAGCAGAGGCTGGTGCCCACCATGCTCCATCCATCCCCTCCCAGATATATACCCCATAGTTACAATCAGGATGGACAGATGAGTCTGCCCCTGTGACCATGGCAAAACAATCTTGCAAATCTCAGCACAAACACTGCTGCTCAACACTTATCAAAACTCATTTAAGCATTATTTTGTTGATTTATTTCAACTACACCATGAGAACAATCCAAAGTTCTAGGGCAGGGGTGAGGCCTCCCTGTCGGACTCCTGCACTGCCCCGCTCACTGCTGTGCTGCATTGTGGTGAACATTGATCCCCAGCAGGGCATCCTCTCACTAGCATGGTATTACTTGCTAGGCCTGACCTCCCCACCCCACCCCAAATTCTGAGCCTAACCTGGCCAGAGTTTAACCTGCTGTCTTCTCTGCCTGCCCCTAAAAGTTAACGGGCACCCCAAAGGCCCGAATCTCACTCTCTTTCCTTCTAACAATCTGGCGCAGTGTTGAGGCCCATCACCAGCTTTACCAAGTGATCACTGGTCTGGTGGCTCACCAGTACCTCACCAGATGTACCTGCCCAACAAGCTTCCTGCATTGCCTTCCTCTCTGTCCAACTTTCTCTCCAGATCTTTTGTAAACAAAAAGAACCATGAGGGAGGGGAGAGAATGATTCCATCATTTTCTTTTCACTTTGAGCCCAAGATGGAAACAGAGCTGCCCAAGTTGGGACCTGTGTACTGGGAAGATCTTAAAACAGTGAGGAAGGGAGCTTCTAATCTCCTGCCAGTCATAACCTCAAAGGCCACTGCTTCTGTAAACTGTGAAACAATCAAAACAACAATCTTAAACAGAAGAGAAAGAGCCACCATGATCCACCACCCAGAGGCAACGGAAAGCACACATTTCAATGTGGTGGGTGTCATGGTCTTTGCAGATAATGCTAGGGGAATGTGTGAAATGTGAGCCAGAGGAACAGGTGGGAGGCTGTGGAAAGAAACTAGGAAAGCTGGGGCGTTCTGGTCCTAGAAAAGAGCAAGAGGAAGACAGAGACCAAGGCAGCAGGCAGGGACCCACAGTGCGTGGTGGCAGTCAGGCTCTGTTTTGGGGGCAGGGAGGTCTGACATGCAGTCCCCACTTCCTACACTTGGTACAGAGGCGTCTGGTGATTACAGAGCAGAGCTGAGGCAACATGAGAGAAGACATTCTTCTGCAGGTTATTCGGCTGGGCCCAGGCAAAACCCGAGTGGACCCCAGACTGCAGAGAACCAGCGCAGGGCTGTAGCCTGCAGGAGCCCAGCGCAGGGAGGGATGCATGCGTCCAGAGGTTCCTGCAGTCTGGCTTACCATGATGAAGGAAAGTCTGCAGCCCAGTGTGCTGACTATGCGGACTGACTACACTCTCTGCTTACCCCTTACCATCACTGTCCCGTCACTAGGCATATCCACCAGTTCCCTGCCACGGCAGACTAGCTTGTTTCTCATGTCCTGTCACAACAAAAACCTAAAGCATCTTTGTGCAGACGTTTTCCCAGGATACCTAAAAGTGAAATTTGGGAGTCAAGGGCATGGCATTTCTTAAAGTTCTTGAACAAAATGCATTATTACCCTATCAACGTGGCACATACCAATTCACTTTTTTTTTTTTTTTGTGGTGCCGGGGATCGAACTCAGGCCCTTGTGCTTGCAAGGCAAGCACTCTAATCACTGAGCTAAATCCCCAGCCCCACCAATTCACTTTTTGAAATAGAGTATCTACATTTTAAAAACTGTTACTAATTTGGTTTAAAGTATCTCACTAATTTGTGTTTGACTAAAAATTGAAATACTTATAATTTGTCTGACTCAAACCTCTGTGTATGTTTACTGCTGCCTGCCTGGTTTCCTCTGAATCCCCACTTCACTCCCCACCTATGAATCCACTCCTAGTTTTCCCTATGTTTTCTTCATAAGCTGTTTCCATTTATGGTTATTAACAAGTTCGTGACAGGGCTGTAACTCATGTCTTGCTGCTGAGCAGTGCTGAACGAGCAGTGCTGAACCACCAGTGGTGCGGGCATGACTGTGACATTGGGGGGCATGGGGCAGTCCCATCGGGTGGGACAAGCAGGAATGTGTTTATCTTTTAAGTGTTACATTTGCCAGTATGATGCCAGTTTAATTTCATTTTGTTTACATTTTTATATAATCTTATTTATTGTTAATTATTAACTCATTAAGCGCAACAACAAATAAGCAGTAGCAACAACTCACCAATCTTAACTGCTGCTTTTTTGCAGTACTGGGTGGTAAACCCAAAACTCTTGCATCAAGCAACATCCCTAGCCCTTTTTTGAAATTTTGACACAGGATCTTGCTAAATTACTAAGTTGCCCAGGCTATGCTTGAACTGAGGATCTTCCTGCCTCAGCCTCCCAGAGTGCTAGGATTACAGGTACTATGACCCATTCCCAGCTACAGCCCTAACTTTTAAGTCTGACCACAATATATTAGAAAATGATTAGAAAAAACAATTTTACAATCATTACTCAACCAAAACACATAAATCCATTATAAACAAAACAGAGCTACTTACCGAATCCAAAAAGCAAAGGTAAGACCCTGAGCTCTGTGAGACTGCTTGATTTTTAGAATATCCAACTGTCGGAAAAAACAGAGAAAAGCTCTTTTATAATTCAATTTTCAAAAGCATAAAACTTTAATGCACTTTAGCTCCAAGAAAGCTGCCATGCTGCAGCACCACCCAAAAGTCAGGTTCATGACGAAAGCAAACAGGGAACAACATCCCCATGTTGACTGACATCAGGGCTACAACAAGGCACCTGGAACAAAAATCAAAACAAAGTTTCCCTAGGAGGAGTCCATGAAGTCTATGATGAATCAGGACCTCATACCTGGGGCACATGCAGACCGCACATGTGGGTGGCCTGGTGGATACCTGGTGGGTCACAACCCTGGCACAGGTGTGCAGGCTCAGGTGCAGTCCCCACCATGGCCACATCTGCACATACACACCCAACGCTGGCTGCTGCTCTGCAACTGCTCCATCCTGAGAGTGTGCTCACCCCCAGAGCCAGGGCTGGGAGCTGCTCACCACAGATGGAAGAACGAGATGTCGGACAGTGAGCGTGGACAGCCTGCAGTTGCATCCACAGTGGGGTGATGGTGACAGTCACTGCTGAGTATAGGGCGCTGGAGGCAGAGGGGACATAGCATGGAGCTGAGCAGCCAGGGCTCGTCTGTGCTCTGGTGGGAGGCACCTGGGTGCCTGATGGGCCTCTGGGGACAGTGATATCTTGGGGGGGGGGCTGGTTTTCCCATGTGGTCAGTTCAGAATCCTGCTAAGTGTACTCTTCTAATGGGTATTATATTTTAATACAAGTATTTTAAAAATCCTGGCTTTCAAAGACATTACAACTGAGTTGGAAAGAGTTAAACAATGACCTAGGGTTAACTGCCAAATGAATGGAGCTGGAGAGGTGCAAGGGAGATGTAAAAGACAAAAATCACTGTACAGGGAGTCACAGAGGGAAAGTGAGGCTGGTAGAACATAAACAAAAGGAAATGCAAGAGTGTAGGCTGACTACCAGGGAGGGCATGTGTAAGTGGGAAGGTGACATGTGCCCACTGCCATAGGAAACGCCCGCTGTGCTAGGAAGGCTCAGCTTCACTGTCAGTGGGGGCAGCCCAAAAGGTTTCTATCTAAGGAATCACGAGCAGGCTAATACTCAGCAAGCTCGGCCTGGACACCAGGGTCGGGGGAAACTAGAACTAGGGTGCTGATAGGGCTTTGGGGTAGGAGCCCACTGTCCTTAGGGGACACCTGCCAACACCTGAAGCCAGCTATCCAGTTGGTTATGGATCTGATGCCACCAAGAGCCCTGGGAAACAAAAGAGATGTGTGCAGAGTTGAAACAATAAATCTCTCTGGCATTCAAAATTGTGACAAGCTGAAGAAAGCTGTTGTTCCCATGGGGACACAGCCAAATGTGTGCTTCAGTCGTTTCCTGCAGCAAGGAGAGAGGGGAGGGCTCCCACTGTGCAGGTTCTGTCCTGCTCCTGGGTGGGACACAAAGCAGATGCCAGCAACAGGGGCAGAGGTGAGACACAGTCACCCAAGCCTCACTCGCACTCTCACAGGACCTACCTGGTACTCTTCTGCAGGGTTTTTTTTATGGGTGGTAGCTTACTCTCTGGCCACCATCCCACAAGCTCAGCCAACCCAAACCAGTGAGCAGAATGACTCCAGATTTCCAGGGGCCACAGATACAAACAAGAGCAGAGGAGGTAAAGGCCTGGCTCCTGCCTGGGGCATACTTGTGGCCATCACACAAGAGTGGGAGCTAAACCCCCACCAGGCTTGCAGCACACAGCAGGACAGGGAAGACGGTGCCTCCCAAGTGCCTCACCACAGACCTCCTGTTGACAAGGAGGATGGCAACAGCCTTTCCACAGTGACCCTGAAATCAGTTGAGGGCTGCTCAGAGAGCTGCTCCCGGAGGAAGGTTTAGGGAGAGAAATCAAATCCAGGAGTTTGGGTAACGAAAGCAGGTGCATCTCACCGAGGAGGCTGGAGGTTTCTCAGTGAGTCTTGGGTTTGGCAGACTCAGAATGTGCGTTAATATCACCGCCTTGCAGAAAGTCAAATGTGTGTGCAGGGTTGCATGTCTAGGGAGGCCAGTCCCTTCATGAGGGTGCTGGTTGCTATGGTCTCAGCAAGGTATCTACGAACATTTCTCCACTTGAAGAGCAGAGGTGGGTCACACTGATTTTAGCAAGAGGCCACCTTATAAAAAAGTGCTGCTCTAGTATGATAGGAAATCATGACAAATGAATACTTAACCCAACTTAAACAACTGGAACCCCTGAAAACAGACACTTTGGATCTATGTTACCTAGTGCCTAATACAAATTTTCCTATTGAAGAAAATATACTACAATAAAATCTGTCCTTTCCAGCAGACCCTTCGGAGTCCACTGTATGAACATGTAACATGGGGTTTCCATGAATGCTGCTCACCCACTTCCCACGGTCAGTGGGACTCCAGCACACCTCCTCAGTCCTCCAGTCTCATGGCTATCTTTGTCACTGACAGAACGTGTCCCATATGTGATGGTTTATGGGACAGCCAATCTATAAGAAGCACTTTAAAAGACAAAACTTGTTCTTAACATGGAGATAAGGCAAGAAATGTCACAACAAATGCCTTTAATTTGCTTCTATTCAGCAAAATCACAAAGAGGATTAAAGGATGTTCAGACTGGCTTCAAAAAGACAACCTTTACACCCATTTTGGAAGCAACGTGAAATGGACCTTGTACAGTAACTGAATTATAAAAAAATTACTATTTCAAACTAAAGAAAATGAAGACAAGAAATAATTTGGCAGTGCTGGGCATGGTGACACACATCTGCAATCCCAGCACTGAGGAGGCTGAGTCAGAGGATGGCTATGAGTTAAAAGTCCCCTGTACTACACAGTGAGCTCAAAGCCAGCCTGAAATTTTTTTGTGTTAAAAAAATTTCTTTTGGCAAAAAATATTAACATCTTCCAGATGCACAGGATGACAATGATGACAAAAATGGATATCTGCTAGCACTTCATCAGAGCCCAGAGGTGAGACCCATGCTAAACACACCACCCCCCTAGCATGGGACTTGCTGTCACAGGCAGAGAAGTGGCATGTGGCCAGCCCAAGCAGCACCAAGCTACACAGCCCCCACTCACACCGAGCTCCAGCTTCATGCTGTGTCCTCTGACCTTCTGGTGCTGCTACAGCCACTGACACAGGCTGCAGAGAGGTCAATGGCACTGTCAGAGGACAGGTCCTTCACTGCGACCTTTAAAACAGCAGGCGCCTTCTTCTTTTAAAGGGTTTACTTTTAAAAATTACCCTTACTTAAGATGCTTCTTAAATGCTATACACCCTCCTCTGCTTCCTCAGACCAGACACGCTTGCTGGCGGGGAGACACAAGGTTCTGCTGAATCCTGGCTGCCTGCTGTGCTGAGCTCACCCCCAAAAACGTCCACCCTCTACCTGGTCCAAAGTGACAGACACAAGAGGGACTAAACACTGACAGGAAGCTGCAAAAAGTAGCAGCATCCAAGGTCTTAGGTTGGAAGGATGCACATTTCAAACTATTTCACTAAGCAGCAAACTGTTCTGACGGCTGGTGCTCAGAAATGTTCACACAGTCTAACAGTGACCCCAGGCACTGAAGAGGTTGTCATCTGCACAGACGGGTGTGTAGACTCTGTGGGGCAATAACAGCACTTGCCCTGAGAAGGTGGCGCACACCTCAAGGATCACCAAGACCAGCAGTCACAGTGCTGCCAAGCCCCTCGGTGCAGCCACAAGTTTGTAATGCTGGCAGGAAAGGGCCAGAAAGAGGAAGAATAGGGTGGCCTTGAGGATACCAGGTCTAAAGGGAGTATCAGAGCTTGTCTCTCCCTCACTCCTTTCTCCAAGCACCACCCAAATGTGCCAAGCTGACTCTCTGCTCGCCTCCCAGTTCTACCCTGACACGTTCAGGGGACCTGCTGAAAGCGTGTACTCCAGGATCATGCATTGGATCTGAGCAGGCTCTAGCAGCAGAGCTTATACTCCCAGGCACTCAAAAGGGGGTGTTCCAGAGACAAACATCCCCCAGCCTGCCTGCTCTTGAGTTACACAGGAGCTGGACAACAGCCTGGAACCATGTGATAGCTAACTGATTGTGTCAACTTGAGTAAGAAATGCCCAATTAAATTGAGTCAGCATAGTTTTGGGTATGGCTGAGGGGATCTACTGAAGATTTGCTGGGATTTACTGGGCATGAGTGACAGCAACCACCTGAATGGTATAAAAGGGACATCAAGAAGGAAGGGTCACTTCTATTTCTGCAGAGGAGCTCCAGTCTTCACCTCTACCTTGGATGTCATCTCCTGGCTTCTAGCACAGATCCTGCCTTCCATTACAGACCCCTCCACCTCCTGATACAGACTTGCACAGGATGCTATAGTGAGCTCCAGACCTGGATCCTTCGAGTCTCCAGTATGCAGACAGACCTTTTACAGTCTTCTACACCTGACTCCGTGGTCAGCCACTGTAAGCCAATCTTGCAAATTCTTGTATATTGGTATATCTTGCATTAAATCTGTCTCTCCAGGAAGCACTGATCGATACAAACCACATCTGCTGCAAGTGTTAGATGCCATCTTGAGCGCCATTTTGAAGTAGTGGCTCTCAACGCGACGTGTGCCTCAGAATCTCCTGGAAATTTCTAGAATTCCAAAGCTGAGGCTGTACCCCAAACCTGTTGCAAGAGGACCCAGAGGGTGGGGCAGGCACCAGGCTCTTCAAAGCTCCCCAGAGGACTCTAACATGCCCCAGTGCTGAGGACCCTTACTTTAAAGACAGGCGCAGCTCCTCGACCCAAAGAACCATCCTCAGCCACACACTGGTTACTGCCCACCTCCACCTTTCCAGCCCCAGGCAGTATACAAGGCCCGTTTTGAACTGGCATGAAAACTTTAGGGACTCTGATCTGTCCCACTTAAAGCTAAGAAGGGGCTTAGAGATTTAGCTCAGTGGTACGGCGCTTGCCTAGCAAGTGCAAGGCCCTGAGTCCAATCCCCAAGGACCCCCCGCAACAAAAAGCTAAGAATACAAAGTTAATCAATGTAAAACAGAGGATGAATGAAAAAACAAACATACTTTAACATAAGGAAATTTTAAAATTCAAAAGAATATAGAGAAAAATCTTAAATGCTTTCAGGAAAGATGCCTTTAAAATAAAAAGTCAGACTGATGTAACATTTATTAGAATGCAAGACACTAGAAGATAATGAGTCAACTCCTTTATAATTACTTTGTCCCTAGCATTCCATACCCAGCCAAGCTGTTAAGCACAACTCAGAAGGACCTTGTCAGATAGCCTGAAGCTCCAAATATTTTACCATCCATATCCCAAACAAAAAAAAAGACACCTGAAGAAATAACTCCAGCAAAATGAAAAAGAAAGATTAAAAAAAATTTTTTTTTTTGAAAGAGAAGGAAAGCGATGGCACATGGGAAATCCAGAGGCATGGAAGAAACAAGATGTGCTGAAGGGTGTGCAGAGGCCCTGGGGTCCTCCAGGGTCCTCCTGGGTCTGCTCCTACACATACTCTGCTGCAAGCACAGGTATGTGTTCATAACACCATCAAGGCCATTCTCACAAGGTCTGAATGTTGGAATCGACCTATTGGCAAAGCAAATAAACCAAGAGTTGTAGAAAAGAATCAAACTGGCCCAGGCCAACAGTGTGGATACACTGCAGAAGACTGAGGAGGGTGGCGCCGAGCTGGGTCCCAGGTCACTGGGGGAAGCCCCACGTTGCTTTGCAGGCCCTTCCAGGGCTGAATTTCTTTTCACTACAATGTTGGTATTAAAAAAGCAGCTTTAACTTATCAAAGCAGACATTTATTTGTGAACTAAGCGAATGTCTTCTGGCCTCCGTGGGCTGTGCAGCTGACTAAAGGACAGGGCCACAGGGCTCCAATGTACCCGTGCAGCATGGTGAGGCTCAGCTTCCTCTCATTCTCAGAGCCCATTAAGAGATCCTGTTTCCTGCCTCAAAGCTAGAAGCAGCAGGAAGACTCCTCTGCCAACAAGGTGATTTCACACCATCCTTCTAGACTTCTTACCCCAAATCAAAAAAAAAATATATAGCATGAAATTAGAGAAAAAGAAGTGAAACTATAAAATGTGTTCAGAATTAGACTACATAAAGTGCAAGAGAACATGAAAAGCAACTGGAGTTAGTTAGAGAAGGTGGTGAATCAATAAAGCTGGCTAATACCAAGGCAGAAATGCCAATGCAACCAAAAGGAACAGGAAGACTGAATTCCTGGCATAAAGACAGAGGCCCTAACCTGGTGTGAGAAGAGAGCCACGTAGTCAGGGGCCATCAGAGGACAGATGTGCCCCTTAGCTCCCTGTCGGGGAGCTGTTCCCAAACAGCAGAAGGATGTCCTCCTTACCTGGTCCTCCTCTTCTCCCCAGGCACTCAGGAAAGGGAAATGAACCACATGGAAGGCATGAGGGAAGGCAAGGGAAGGAACAGGAAGGGGTTCTGGGGAGGGGGAGGAGGGAGGCTTCCAGAGAGCGAGCCCACCCACACAGGGGAGAAGAGAGGGCTAAAGGAAGAGCAATGCTCAAGATGCGGCGGCTCTTTCATCATTGGGCCCACCTGCCAACACTCGCACACGCCAGGGAGGCACGAAAGCTGGAAGAACCCATCACCAGCAGACCACTGCTACAAGAAATGCTTTTAAACATCTTTCAGGCAGAAGGCACATAACAGACGGGAGTCTGAATCTACACAGGGAAGTGAAGGGCACTGGAAATGGTAGCTATGCAAGTAAATAGCTAACTTTCTTTTTTTCTTTCTCTGTATTGGGTATTGAACCCAGGGCCTTTACATTGAGCAATACCCCAAGCCCTGTTCTTAAATTTTGAGACAGAGTCTCACTAAGTCGCGATGTTGCCCAAACCGGGCTCAAACTTGTGATCATCCTGCCTCAGCCTCCAGAATGCTGGGATTACACATGTGCTCCACCATGCCCATTTATTTTCTTTATTATTGTTCCCGCCTCTTTTGCAGTGTACAGACTTTGGATGCCAAAGCAGCCAGAAGTAAGGCAGCAGCAGAGGCCAGAACATGGCACAGTGTGTCCTACAGAGATACAAGGGGGCTCTGCTAAGTTAAGGTACATGCCATAAATCCTAAGTCAGCCACTAACACACCAAAACAAGGAAATAACTGCGGAACTCAGTGGAACTCGAAAAGGCTGATGGGCATTAAGCTTCCAAATGGAAGCACTGGAGCGCTGCTTCCCCAGCAGAGCCAGCAGAAATCCCCCCCCAAAAAACCAACCATTTGCAGTCCCTGGAAATGATCCTAAGGTGCACAGCAAAGGAAGAAACGGTTACCCAAAAACCTCCTGAAACTCAGTAAACACCATGGACGTTGGCTCCCTCCCTCAGCCTCCCCCAGCCTCCCCCAGCTCCCAGAAGGCAGGAGAGCAGCACACCAGCATTTTCCACTCTGACCCAGCTACAGCTCAGAGCTGGCGGCTGCCTTTTCTCCCCAGCTCCAGCCCTTTGAACGGAGGCTCTATCTACCTGGCCATAGTGTCCCCGAGAAAACAGGGCCCTGAGGGTCCTTGGCCTGGCTCCTGGGGCAGGTGCTCTGCATTGAGAAGTAGATTGAAATATCGTGGTACCGCCCTCCTTCCTCACAGCCTTGAGCTAGCAGGGCTTCACACAGTCCCTGTGGAGGAAGAGGGCATCTACTCAGGGAAAGAAACAGCCTTGGGACAGAGCAACAGATCTCCAGAGAAGCGACCTTGTTTGCAACAAAGTGTGGAAAACCTCTATCCTGGGTGGGATGGCCCCTGATAGGAGAGTGGCAGGTGCCCTGGTGATGCAGAAGAATTCCAGGCTGACCTGTTAGCTACAGACAGTCTGGAGAGGAGTTGGAAGGAGTCTTGTGGGGTCAGGAAATCTTAAAACACTGACCTCAGGAACTATCCCTTCAAATGGCCCCAGTTCCATGGGACTATCCTCCAAAGCAATTTATACCTTGTGACATCATAAAAAACAACACAACGATTGGCAATTATTGGAGCGTAAGAGCTGGGTGTGGTTCGAGAAACAGTCCAAGAGAAGTGGGCCAAGGCCACCACCAGCCCCAGTGACTTGTAGGGCTGAAGCTGAGAAACAGTGTCGAAGCCGTCCCACCACTTAAGCATGTGAGCAAGAAGTATCAGCAGCTAGCCCCAGCAGTTACCAGAGGTGCTACAACATATGATCTAGAATATCAGTTTCCAGCTAAAAATAGGAGACATGCAAAGAAACGAGAAAGCATTGACACAGGGCGGGCAACAGAAACTTCCTGTGAGTGTCCAGATGCCACATCTAAGACAGACTCAAAGAAGTCATTATAAATATCCTGAAACTGGCCAGGAGTGGTGGCACATGCCTGTAATCCCAAGTACTTGGGAGGCTGAAGCAGGAGGACTGCTGCAAGTTTGAGGCCTGCCAGGGCCAGCCTGAACTACACAGCAACACCCTATCTCAAAAGATAAATAAATAAATAAATAAATAAATAAATAAATAAATAAATAAAATAAACCAACAAACTGAAACTAAAGGAAATTGTGATGAAAGAAAGGTACAACAATGTTGTATCAAACAGAGGGTACCAACAAAGAGAATAATAAGAACCAAATAAAAACTCTAAAGCAGAAAAGTACAGTAATGAAAACGAAAATTCCACTAGAAGGATCCTAAAGTAAATTGGCAGAAGAAAGAATTTGCAAACCTGAAAATAGATGCAAGAAGCTTATGCAATCCGAAGAACAAACAGAAAAAAGAATGAATAAAAAAGAATAGCACCTCAGAGAATGTGGAACAGCATTAAATGCACCAACACAGACATAAGTACCAAAAGGAGGGGAGAGAAATAAGCAAAAAAAAGCTGAAAACTTCCCAAGTTACTTGAAAGACATTAATCTACATATCCAGGAACCTAGAAAAATTCCAAGAAGGATAACTACAAAATATACATCACTAGATACATTACAGAAAAATGCCAAAAAACAAAGGAAAATATCTTGATAGCAACAAGAAAAAAATGACACTCATAAGGTCATTCACAAGTGACCCTCAGTAAGACTAACATCTGACTCCTAAATAGAAGCAAGGAGCCCGAAAGGTCCCAAATCACATATTCATAGTACTCAAAGAAAAACATGAATCCTAAATCTAGCAAAGCCACCTTCCAAAAATAAAGGAGTAATTAAGACACGCCCAGACAAACAAAAGTTGAATTTGCTGACAGCAGATCAGCCTTAAAAGAAATACTAATGTTCTTTAGGTTCACAAGAATGACAGGTCTTCAGGTCCACACAAAAATCAAACTTTTACAGGAATGTTCGTACAGGCACCATTCACAATAGCCAAAAAATGGAACCCAAATGTCCATGACCTGACAAATGGATAGACAAAATATAGTGTACCCATACAACTGAGTATGATTCGTCTACAAAAACGACGAGGAACTGATACATGATACAACACAGATGAACCTTAATAACATTGTGCTTAATGAAAGAAGCCAGTTATAAAAGAACATGTGTTAGGACTGCACTGATTTGAAATGTTGGAACAGGGAAATCCACATATGTAGACACAGCAGATCAGTGGTTATCTGACTGGAGTAACCCTGTGCTATACCCCACATGCTACAACAAAATGCCACGCACGGCACTATAACAACAAAATTTATGAACAACAGAAATTTCTCACAGTTCTGGAAGTTGGCAGCCTAAGATCAAGGCGTTGGCAGATTCAGTGTCTGGTCAGGATTCTGTCCCTTGACCCGACACAGGAGAAGGGGTCAAGTTTTCTCTGGCCTTTCTTATATGACACTAATTGCATCCACGAGGCTCTGCCCACGTGACTTTATCAGCTCTCAAAGGCCACCCCTCCTAAAGCCAGGACATGACAGTTAGGTTTGAACATAGGAGATGGGGAGAAGACACATTCAGACCACACAAACACATCTTTACCAGAGAATTAGGTCCAGCAGGTTCTCATTCGGTAGTAGACCTGAGGCAAGAAGACAGGATACAGCTAAAACTAGCTGGGGAAGGAGGTGTGACAAGCTCCCAGGACACAAGCACAGAACAATCCTCAGGACCCTGCTTGTGGACTTCTCGTGAGAACGCGAGCAGGTTTCTGACAGAACGACCTGGACTTGTTGCCAGTGTGGGAAATATAAAAAAGGGACGGTGGCTATTCGGCACTCGCTATCATGCCTCTTCACGATAGCACACCCTACAGCATGTTCTTATTTTTATTTTTTCCTCCCTTTTTCCAGCTTTTTTACTTGGCCCAAACTTGCTCTGCAGAGTCCGTTTTCCCCTTACCCTTCTGGTTTTTTATTTTCCTACCTTTAATAAATGTGAAACTACCACTGTTTTGCTTGTTTCATTCAATTCTTTGGGACAGAAAGGACCTAGAAATCATCTCTAAAAAGAGGCTCCAGCACCCCAAATCCTGGTAATTGAATGATGACCAGGGCTTTTTTGCCAGTACTTGAACAATGTGAAACTATTTAAGTGTATAAGTTGGTAAGATAGTATGAATTACAGTTTAATGAACTAAACGTGTTTACTCACCTCCTCGGGGAGAAGGCGAATCATGACCTCCGATGACTACAGGGATACCGGCACCTTCTAGCTTTCCTTTCCATCTTTCAATGATAGTCATAGACTTGTCCTGGAAGTGCACAGCAGTGGGTCAAGAAACCTCCTGACAGTCAAAATGTGACTTGCTTAGGACTAAGCTTCCCCACCACAAGTTCATAAATACCTTACTGGCATCATCAAAAACAGAGAGCTCCATGGAGCCTTCAAAGTCCTGCTGCAAAACAGACTCCAAGCACTCATCCAACCACTCTTCAGCATTATGGACCGGGAGGATAATGGACTGCAATTTAGAGATGAGGGTTAACAGACAGAAGTGGGAAAGCTGAAAGTCTTCACACTGCCCCAGTGTACTTCCCTCTGCAGTCCCACGATGCTCACAAGCACAGGACAAGGCCTGACACACAGAAAACCCAGAATAATACTTCTATAAAAGGGGATGCCCAGATGAGCAATTCCTTCTCCCAGCTCTTAACATTCTGTGTACCTTAAGATGTATTGTTTTAGATTTCCTTGAACTCTCAGATGTTTTTGAAAAACGGGGTACAAGACATCAAGATGTTCCCTGATTCAATGGTAAATTCATGTTTTCAATCACTAGTCAGAAACATCACATTCTGGTTAAGCAGGCACCTATCTGGGTATCTCCCAATGCACTCCTGAAAAGAGCCGCCTGGGCCTTTGCTGAGTGGAACAAACATTTCAGCCAAGTTGAGCTTACGGAAACTGCAAGAAGAAATCTCGTTAATACTGCTATGCAGTCGTCAACAAAGAGCCAAGTCGGGCATTACAAGGGGACATGCAGAGTCTGAGTCACCTTTGTTCTAAACTTCCCTTTGGGGTGGTTGGCACTAGCACTGCTTTTCCTCAGGGATTCCCACAAAGAAAACAAAAATTTCTAAAGTGATGTGGAGTAAAACCAAAGACTAGGCTGGGGATTTAGCTCAGTGGTTAGAGCGCTTGCCTAGCAAGCACAAGGCTCTCAGTTCAATCCCCGGCACACACAAAAAAACCCCCAAAAACAGAGAGACTTGCACACCTGTAACCTCGGCACTTAGCAAAGTACAAACAGAAAGACTGCAAGTTCGAGTTGCATCTGCGCAACCTGGCAAAACCCCGTCTCTAAATAAACAAATAAACAGGGCTGGGAATGTAGCTCAGTAGTAGAGTGCTTAACGCCAGTACCGTCAAAAAAAAAAAAAAAGTGAAACTCTACTACCACCAATACAATTTGATGAGAACCGTCTTAGTTTGACACGCTATCATAGCGTATGGCATAACCACAGAAGCTAGTCCGCAGTCACCCTGTTTCTGTCCTCGGCCTGAGGGGGGGACACCGGGTAAGGCGAGCGGCCTGGGCTACCGCGCCTGCGCACAACGCCCTGGGCCCGCGGCGGCGACCACGGGCGGGCAGCACGCCCAGAGTGGTGCGGAGAGCACTACAGAGGGACACCCGAGGGGTCGGAGTGGTGCGGGCCGCTCCCGCACCTACGGCCCACACCTACCACGAGGGCCGGCAGGTCGAGCGCCCGCGAGTTTCCGGGACGCTGCATGACCGCGTTTCTCTGCCCACCTCGCGCCTCAGCCAGCGCGACCCGCCTGGGCTGACGGCGCGTGCGCAGGAGACTCGGGGAGGCGGGGCCGAGGGCAGGCCGCGTCCAATTGGCACAGAAACACGTCGATCTCGCGATGCAGGCGACGACGTGTGGGAAGGAGGCGGGGCCATCTGTGCTGGGGGCGGGGCGGGGATATGGATGGGGATATGGGCGGGGCGGGGTTCTGCGCTCTAGGTGGCTGCTGCGTCTCAGGAGTTAGGGTTGGGGTCGGTTACAGAAGTGCTTGGGTGCGGGAGTTTGGGACTTGAAATCCAAACACGATCCCCTGTTGGTGGGCGTGTGTAGCTTGGAAACAAAGAATCATGCGACCCCTCCTGCGCGCCCTGTTTTCCTGGTCTAGCGGGCCCGGACAGAGGAGCCCGGGGCGAAGACACACGCTGTCCCCGCGCCCCAGGTAGGAGGCCGCGCCTGCGGGCGGGGAGTGCAAAGCAGCACCCCTGCAGTCTCCGGGAAACCCCCGAGCACTAACGCGGTAGTCCGCGCACACACAGCATCTTTTCAGATTGACTCGTGTGCCTGCGGGTTCTCGGAAGGTCATCGCGAAAGATGCCAAGAAGGACATTTGGGGTTCTCCCATGCTCTTCTTTTTTGTTGTTATTTTGTTTTGTTTTTTGGCGTTGGGGATCCACCTCAGGGCCTTGTACTGACTAGGCAAGCACTCTAACCACTGAGTTGAATCCTCAGCCCCTCCCGTGCTCTTCTTGACCAGCTCGTTTTGAGCCAAGCCCAAATGCCCTTAGAGTGACCACACTTGCAGGGCGTGGTGGCGGAGGCCTGAAATCCCAGCACTCACGAGGCTGAGGCAAGAGGATCGCCCCTTGAGACCAGCCTGGGCTACAATAGTGAGCTCAAGTCCACCCTGAACTACTTAGTGAGACCCAGTCTAGGTTTTCAAAAATAAAAATAAAATGAAAGAGTGACCTCACTTAAAAATAACAGGAGAAAGCAGCCTGGGCTTTGGGGGACTGCGGTGCTTATCCATCAAAGCACCTTCCCTACACAGAAGACAATGGCCTGACTTTTCGTCAAGGAAACAAGCTACCCCACTCCCAGCAATTCGCAGAGACCTGATACCCTTATCCCACCTGTTAGCCTGAGCTAAGAGTAAATGGATGCTCAGTCCAGTTCCACAAGTGGAATCCAAACACGGCCACACCTTTTCTGCCCTTGGGCCCCGGGCAGTCCTGCACCCCTTAAGGAGCAGTGTGACTGGAACCTGTCCAAGTGGCTGAGGGCTTCCTGAAGCATCTCACACAGAGGAGGGGGGCAGGACCTCAAAAGTTCTGTGCTGCCCTCTTCCATACATTAACCACACTCAGGGTTATTCACGCTGCTCCGAATTACTGAACAAGTCTGTAAGCATCAATTCTGCAACAAATCTTTTTCTGTGTGTGTGGTTTAGAGAATGAAACCCAAGGCCTCACACGTGCTAGGAAAGTGCTCTCTCGACCACTGAGCTACCTCTCCAGCCCTAAATCCTTCTCTTTAAAAAATTAAGAGTAAATGCAAAGCAAGCATTCTATATGCAGTATTTTCTGTTATAACAAGCAAACTTTTTAAACCTCTGTTTAAGCACCACTTCAGATGTGATACTTGCTCCTGAAATTGCATCTAATTTGCAAAGCCTGTTCTATGATTGTGAAGGCTTACACCCAATGAATAATAATGCAACCCAATTTTCAGACTGATAAATGTGACCTAAGAACTTGTTTCCAGGGACCTGATGATTTCTTGGAGTGGGTGTATGAGGAATAGTTTCATTTTAAACAATTTCTTAAAAAGTAACATTCTAGCTTACCAGAGATTCTAGCATCCTGAGATTGAGATAAGGGGTCAGAGAATAAGGAGCTGCAAATGGCTTCTGGCCCCCAGTAGCACATGGTGTCCATCTCATACATATTTGCTTTCCACTACCTTCTCCTAACACAAATTTTATTAGAACCATCTTTCTGCAAACATTCAGAACACCAAGAGGCACCGAAAAGATGCAAGGTGGTTTGGATGCTGTTCTAAAATCCAAGTAAGATGAGCCTGAGAGTCCTCTCACAGTACAGAGTCTCAGCAAGAAGGACCAGGCTGTGGCTGGACCCCGACCCTACCAAGTGACAGGAAGGGGAACACAGGGTGTTGGCATTTGCTGGATTGAGAATGTGTGGTTTTAAATCAGAGGGAAGGGCGATGGTGTTGAAAGATGAGCAAAGTCACATGGGCACCCAGAGGAGAAGTTACACAGAACTCTCCCCAGCTTTAAGCTCACTGCATGGGCAGTCTCTTTATTTTTCATTGTCATTATGCAGAACATTGGTGAATAATGGTTGTATTCAGAGGACTCAGTGCTGATGCCCTGGGGCTTGCAGCAGGGCAGACCAGTTGCTGTGGTCTGAATGTTCTGTGCCCCGAACCCTTATGTTGGAGCCTAATCCCAAGGAAATGGTGCTAGGAGGTGGACCTTTTAGGAGATGACTAAGTCATGGGGGCCATGGGATCAGTGTCTGATACAAGAGGTTTGCAGAAGCCCTTTTGTGTCTTCTGCCACCAGAGGACGCATAGAAGGTAACTGTCAGGAAGGGGCCTCACCAGACATGGAGGCTGCTGGGGCCTTGTTCTTGGACTTCCAACTGCACAGTTGTGAGAAATAAAATGCTATCCAGGCTAAAGTATTTTGTAATAGCGGCCTAAAAGGACTATGACACCAGGTCTCCAAACTGGAGAGCCACACAGCAGCCCACATACTGGAGCTAGAGGTAAAGACTCGCTTCTGGTCTATACCAACAACACCCAGAGACACGACGCAGGGGTCATCAGGCCCAGGGTAAGAATCAGCTGTGCACACCCTCAGGAAAGGCTGAGTTCAAGGCCACAAACAGAGAGGTTCTGGTGACAGCCTGAGCCCCAAGACCTCTAGGCATCCTTTCCCTGTTTCTGGACAGAAAGAACCTCATCAAAATGGGGAAGTGGGTGCTGCTTCGAGGTCAGCACACCTGAACCATAGGAGACTGCACGTGGTAGCCAGAGCACCCCAAGAATAAACCAGGTCTCAAGGAGCCCACGTCTTCTGGACAATGCACGGGGTTCTCTTCTACCCTCTTGCTCTTTCCAAGGCCGGTTGTGCCTCCGCTGGATTTAAGGCCTCATTCCAGGCCTGCAGCCCATACTCTTTAGAGATGTAATTTATGGGACATGTTGTGGACATGGTCCCATGAGTTCAGTCTTCAACATGTGTTCCTAGAACTCAGGCCTGTTGGGGAAATTACACTTGCTACAAGGGACCCCTGCAGTGCGTTCTGGAGAATGATCCCTACATAGCATGTGCCCGACTCAGGGTTGGCCACTGGGTACGGTAACCCATGGCCATGGTGGGTCAGACCATCCATGAAGGTAAAATTCAGAGTGGCTCCTCAGAAAAGCAAGGCCAGCTGGGATGACCCTGTCTCCCTTCTTCCACAGTGTATTCATTTTCCCTTGGGACATCACCCCACCCCCCCTGAAGGCCATTGCTTTGGGGGTGACCACTCTCAGCCCAGAGGTGCGGACTCTGCTGGGAGCCCACCAGCCCTTCCATTTCCCAGCTCAGCCATTGGTCATGGACGGCCCTGATCCCCTTTGGGTTATGACCTGTGGTTCACCTTCAAGGTGTGGCTTTGGGAGACAAGCCCCTTCCACAGGGAGCTCCTGAATGTCACAGGTGGTTGTTTAAGGATGTGGTGGGAGCTCCTGGGGTCATGGGCAGATCCCAAGAAAGGAAGGTCAAGTGTGTGTCACAGAGCCTGGATTTGGGAAGCTGGGATGATGTTGTTCTGCAGACACCCACAATTTAGTCTTATAACAAAGGTATGGGGCAGCTCTGTGTGGACCCATGGGGGAATCCACCCCACCCAGCACCTTACCCAGGGCAGCACTCATAACCAGTCCGCATTGCCAGGAATTCTGGAAGAAGCAGGAGATCCTACTGACTAAGTATTTCCTAAATGCTAGGCGCTTTTCAAATATTATCTCATTAAAGCCCAACAAACATGATTGACCCAATGCCAGAGCCTGGACTCTGTCCCTGGCCCCACTGCAGGAAGGGATGAGGTTCCTGTCACGGGAAGCATTTAATTAACAGCAGGCAGACGTTCAGTGTGGGTTTCATGTGAGCATCAACCATCATGTAGGATGTTTGTCTTGGCCTGGATCCCCCAGCCCCAGTCCAGAAGGCAGAGCCTGAGTCAGGAGTTTGTACATGGAGCGTTCCTGTTCCTAGGAAGCTGCGGCCAGTGAGGCAGGGAAGGAGAGGTGGTCAGGACCCATGGGCTCCATTGGGGTGTCTCCATGAAGGGTTGGGCCCCAGGACCCTGGAGAATTGTCCACTGGAGCAGGGAGGGGAGGGAGGAGCTTTGGTCTGTATCTGTACCTGGGTGACAACCACACAGGTATTCTGAGCCCCGGGCCATCCTAAGCAGCCAAGGCTGCCTCTTGGAATCAGGGTCAGGACTGCAGGCAGACCTTCAGTGTGGTTGCTGGAGTGAGGGGAGGGGTGGCCTGGCTCAAGGTCGGGAGGAGGAACCGCAGCTCCCTGTGTAGTGACATTCAACAGGAGCCACTGGAGCACAATAGCATCTGAAATGGATCTGAAGTGATGACCACCAGGTTCTCATCATCCTAGTGTAGAGATGGGTGGGAGGTGCCTGAGGAGTCACATGTGGGTGGGGTCTCTTCCGCTGAGCCCCACTATTGGGCTGGCTTGAGTAAGCCGCCTGTCACATGGAAGGATGGAGCAGCAACCTCTGGTTCAGTGTCTGCCTTAGTCACTTTCCTCTCCCTGAGACAAAATACCTGATACCTATGACTTAAGGGAAGGGGGGTTTATTTTAGCTCATGTTTCAGCCCATAGTCCCAGCTGCAAGGCAGGACAGCATGGCCAAGGGGTGTGGTGCAGTAGAACTGCTCCTGGCACAGCAGACAGGAAGCAGACAGTGTGAAGGCAGGAGTGGGAGAGGGAGATAGACACTTCCAGGCCACGCCCCACCTCCCAACAGCATATTTAGTTATAAATTGATGCGTATCACATCCTCATGATCCAATCACTTCCCCGAAGCCCCACCTATGAGCACATGAGGTTTTGGGGGGACATCTAGGTATAAACCATAAGTGTCACATCTTCCACCTGATGGGAGCAGCCCAGGCTGAACAGCCTCCTGTGTTCAGTGTCTCGTGTCCTCCTGACGTGGATAAGAACACATCCCTTACGGCTTACAATAGTAAATCTCCTGTGCTCATTAGAGTGAGATGACACATCTACCCAGGTTCACGTGTTGGGAACATGCACCTAAGGGTCTCAGGCCACTCAGCAGACCTCAAGACCTGGAGGAGAGGAGCTGCGGTGCTGCTGAGGTGGCTGTCTATGCTGGCGTGAGGAAGAGGCCGCAGCTTCCACTTCTGACAAGACATCTCTGAGGTGACTACTGCAAGTCTTCCCCAGTGGGCCCTTCGCGGGTCACCAGAGGGAAAGGTCTGCTAAGTGAGCTTCAGCTCTGACGTTCCTGGTCGTCCCTTTATGCCCAGGGTGTACTTACTGCCATGTTCCTTGGTCCATGGCTGCCCCAGCCCCGGACAAGAGTGAGGGCCATGAGGTGAGGCTTGCAGCTCAGGGCCACAGTGGCCTGCCTCTCAACTCCACCTGTCCTGGTACTGAGCCCAAGTGAATGTGCCTCTCTCAAACCAAACCTCACTGGTTTGGTTAAAAGTTGAATCAGGACAGGTGAGACCCTGGTCCCCATGGTGGCCTGTGGTCTGCTTCGCTTGGATTAAGCGTGGGGTCTTGTTGCTGGTCTGTGCAGCCACCATTGCCCGCCTTCTTCTTGGGGCTCAGCTTCAGGCTGCCCCGAGTGTGCAGATGTGACCACCAGGTTGTGAAGCCACCATGGGACCTGGCCTACCAAGTCACCAGGGAGGCCAAGGGCAGGTGCCATTGTGATCAGACTGAAACCACAAATATTCCTGGGCACTCGGGGGAGCTCAGGCCGAGCCCTGGGGAGACATGAATGAAGGGCCTCTTGTCCCTGTGCTGGGAGCCCACAGCCTACCTCGGTTTCCAAACTGCAGGTCAAGACCCAGGTATCGTGGGGTTGGTGTAGTGGGCTGAGTCTATACCGTGTGGCAAGGACGCCAAGTTGTAAGGCTTCTGGTTGCTTTGCACATTCTTAGGCAGGCGCCCACTGTGCTGTGATATAAAGCACATTTCTCCGTGTGATTGCTACCACATGGGACTACACTTACAGTACTGGGTGGTATGTGCTGTTTCCACGAAGAGTCCTGGAAACACAGAGGGGCCATGCCAGGGGAAGGAGGCTGGGACAGGTTGAGCCAGGGCGAGTCTCTGAAGAACAAGTTTGGCTTATCCAGCCGCAAAAGGTACAGAGTGGACTTGAGTGCCCCTGAGAAATCCTTGGGTGCCCATTTTGAGGACTGATGCTGCTTTGAAAGGATGGATGAGGGGGTGCCTGGCTGCTGGGGCTCCACTGTTGAGGGCTCCTACAGCCAGGCTTCCCCCAGATGGGCCCTTCAGGGCCTGCTCAGCTTGGGAAGGTTGGTGTAGGTGGGGCCACTGGAGTACCAGCAGAAAGGGAGGAAGGGCCTCAGCGGGCCTCTGCATACATCCTGACCCTCTGATCAGACTGAATCTACAGATAGTCCTGATCAGCCACTTCAGGGGAGCGCAGACCAAGCCCTGGAGAGACACAGATGAAGGACCTCTCACCGCACTCAGCTGATCTTTGCAAGCTGGAGGAATGCTCCGAGGCCATTTGAGCTGTATCTCCACAGAAACACCTACTTTAGGTTCTGAAAATGAATTATTGAACTTACAGAATACAGCCTGTCTGTCCCCAGTGGGTCTTGGATTTCTTTAACACTCTGCTTACTAGACCCAACTCAGGCATCCTGAGGTAGGAGACAGTCCTGGTTCCCCTCAGGCTCAAGCCACCCATGGGCCCAGAGCCAGCCCTGCATCCCTGCGACACGTCCTGGTGCCGCATATCAGTGACTGCCCCCTAAGATCCTGGGTGTGACCCTGCACACCTGCAGAGCCACCATCTCAGCCCCCTCCCCACACCAGGCCTCAGTCATGGCCAGCCACGTGTCCACTGGGCACGACCTCCTCTGGACCTTCCTGCCTCCTCCTTTGCCCAGGCCCGCAGAGCACAGAGACTCCTTTCCAAAATGCAAATCAAATCCAGTCCCACCCAGAAGGCAGCTTTCTGTGACTGCCCCCACCACCTCTTTGGGACTGTGTGGCTGTCCCCACACTGACTGCTCCCGCTTTGTGAACTGGTTCAAGCCACCCCTGACTCCACCCCTCTGGCCCTGGCTGCTTGCTTGCCCTGTCTGCAGGAAGTCCTTCTATTGAGTGCCCTCCAACTCTGACTCTAAATTGCTGGCTCCGTGGGGGCAGGGACAGGGTCTTTTTTTGTCCTCTGCCAACTCCTTGTGGCTGGCAGAGACCAGCGGTCACGTGAGCTGGTTGCTGGTGCGGGGCCAGGACACTGGAGCCAGGAAACATCCCAAGCAGCAGGTTGGGGAGGGGTTGGTGCTCAGGATGGCTGCCGGAGGGTCTTGCTGAGCTCCCTGAGAAGCGGGGCCTGGGTGGACTCCTCATATTGGGGCTTTCAGTGGCCTCAACTCCAGAGCTGCCCCACATCTGTGCAGGCTGGCCCCATTAGCACAGCACACATGACTATAAAGCACAGTCTTCCCCCCATGGAGGAGGTCACGTTCCTGCTCTCCCCTTCCTGTGGTAGCTAAAATTCGTTTATTTGCTGGCTTCTAGGCGGCTAGGTCCACAAAGGCCTGGCCTGTACATGGTGCGGAGACCCTGGCTGGCCAGCACTGGTGCTTAGAAACAAACAAATGGCAGATAATCTGCCAGATCCAGAAAATAACACTGTGTCTACACCTAGATCCACATAGAGACAAAGAATATTATCAAAATAACTCAAAATCGCCAAAGTGCTTTTTAACTGGATTCACATAGGCGCAGGTCTGTGCACTGGTTTGCAGTGTCTGGTTACCTCAGTCAGCAGGAGAGGTAAAGTCAGGTCATGACTCAGGCTGTCCCTGAATTTACACTGTCCAGTTCTATGACCTGTGGGATGCTGGCTGGTGCTCACTGCCTCCAGCCTCACAGGTGTGCTGGGTGGCAGAGCACGGTGGACACTAGGCAGTACGTGGATTTCTGGTTTCTCTGGCTCATGCTGTCCCTGTCGGGCACCATGTCCTCCCCTTGGACCAGTGAGCAGAACAACATTAGGGTCACACTCCTCAGACACCCAGACCCTCCTTATGTCAACAGTGCTGTGTGTTTGCCTTTCTCAAGCAGGGAGACCCTCAGCAGTCCTTTTGCAAGGGAGCCTGGCTTCACTTGTGTGGTTCTTCCAAGTTCTCCTCTTCTGTTAGATTGAACAGAACCCTAAGAAAATAGGAACAAGTTAGGTTTTTAAACAAACACTTCAATGCCAAGATATCTTAGAGCATGTCTGCTGAGGACACAAAATGCTGTCTTGGTGCCTGTCAGCATCATTGCTGTGCTCTGTGAATTATGGATGCAAGAGAATAAAAGGCAGGAGCCAGCAGCACTGGACAGGGTCCCTGCTGGGAGGAGGGACCATGGTCCCTGGGCACTGTGGCTCCTGCCAGTCTGTCTCAGGCTAAAGATTTGTGCTGCTACTGCCCAGCCAACAAATCCCAAGTTTGCGACAGTCACCAGCAGATGTTTGTTCTCTGCCTACCTGCTTTAGTCTGTGTCTGTGGCTATCAGCAAATACTGCAGACTAGGTAATTTGCAAAGAATAGAAGTTTATTTGGGCTCATAGTTCTGAGGGCTGGGGGGCCCAAGAGCATGGTGCCAGCCTCTGGTGGGGGCCATCTTGGTACAGCATGACATGGCTAGGGCATCATATGGTCAGATAGGGCAAGCTGCCAGCTTGGGTCTCGCCTCCTTTTTCTCCCTCCTCCTCCTCCTGCCCCTCCTCCTCCCCCTCCACCCCTCTACCTCCTGTTCTTCTTCCCCCGCCCTCCTCCTCTTCTTCCTTTTCCTCTTCCTTCCTGTTGAGACAAGGTTGTGTTATGTTACCCAGGCTGGCCTGTGCACTGGACTCTGCCAACACTCAGGCCTCATAGGAAACAGCAGGATGATGGCTGGGGTGCAGAGTGTGAGTGTCCCCACCAGCCAGGACCCAGCAAGTCTCTTCTGGGACCAGCCCCCTCTCTGAGGCTTTTTCCACACTGTGGATGTTGAAAGCCCATAGCTGGCCGCCAGGAAGTTTGGGCCCAGGTTTGTGGGGCATGAGGAAACTCCCTCTCTGCCTGCTGAGCTGGCTCACCTGTTTCTAGTTGTGCCCTGTCTTGTTGCCTGAGAATGTCTGTGTCCACCCTCCACACTTGGAGTGAGGCCGGCCTTGGATAAAGCCCCCAGGGTGAGCTTAGGGCCGAGTTTAGAGCCTGACCTTACTCCTTTTGGGAATGAGGCGGGCATAGAGCAGGTCAGCTCAGCTCGGCTTCAAAATGACAAGGTGCAGTAAACCCAGAACCCAGGCATCTGGGCAGTGCGCTGCTCTGTGGCTGGCGGCCGTGGCTGTGGGGGAGACAGCTATTTTTGCCTTCAGAGGCTTAGTACTTCCTGCTTGGACATTTTTGGAAGCACAGGAAACACGAGGTTTGGCCAAGGGAAAGTGCTTCTCGAAACCTGAGCCTTCCACGGGGGAGCGCATCCGGACATGGCTCTTCCACCAGGGCCCCGAAAGTGAGGCGGGCGAGCAGGACATCAGAGTGTCTGGGGACACAGAAGAGGCAGCTTCCCTCATTCACTATTTTCAGGAGGAAATATCTTGACATCTACCTAAAATCATGATTTTAGAATGATGAATGGTTAAAGCAGCTTGTGACCTGTGAAAATCACACGTGTGCAAGTAGAAAGAATGGGAAAACAGAATAAAGCCCGGACAGCTGGCAGCACATGAGGAGATGCCCACACAGGCCTTGTCCATGGTCAGCTGAGATGGCCCTGTCCACCTCACGGGTGTTGGGAATGGGGTCCTGCACAGGCCATCTGGACAGGGGCTGCAGGGTCGAGCTATTCCTGGACAGGCCTTTCCTGGGAAAGTGCTGGAAACTGTGTTCTGGCAGCTGTATCCTTCCCTCTGGCAAAGCTAATGTGGTGTTGGAGACCTGGGGGCATGACTGACCCTCAGCTGGGGCCAGGACAAGGGCTGGGGTGCGGGATTTGTGTCCTTCCTCCCACCTCCTGGCCCTGCACCTGAACCCACACACCTGCACATGCCTACACACGTCTGTACACACCTGCACACCATACCAGTTTGTCCAGTGACTTCTCACTAATCCTCAAGTCGGGGGAGTTGACATTAGGGCTGGAGCTGAGTCAGGAAGGCAGAACCTGCCAGGATGGCCTGGCTGGTGTTCACGCCCTGAGGGAGGGCATCCAGGAGAGTGTGACCCTGTGGCCCAATCAGTGGGACCTGTGGTTCAGACACCCAGGACCAAGGTGATACTGGTACACGACCCCCTCCCACACGGCATCTCCCCCTGCCCGCCACCAGTCACGTTCGAGAATGTTTTTAGAGTCAGCCTTTGCTGGAGTTAATATCCTCTGCTGGTCAAGAACGGCCCACATCCACAGCTGGACCTGGAGTGAACAGGACACTGTTTCAGGGCATGGCCATCAGGCACAGAGTGGGACCTGCCTGGCTACACAGCTTTCTGGGAGGACAGCGCCAGGACACTGGGCAGACAAGGATGGCACAGTGCCCACCCAGGCACCAGTCAGTACTGCTCTGATTATCTCCTGAGGACACCACTGAACTCCTCCAATGTGACTTCATTCTGGGGTGGAGGTTGTGGGGCCCAAGAGCCTAGGGAAGAGCTGGAGGGACCTGAGTGGCAGAGCTTGAAGGTGGACAGGAAAAGGGCCTGGAATGATCAGATGCTGGTCCCTAGGGAGATGGCAGCTGCTCTGGCTGACCCTTTGCTGGCCTTGGAAGAAGCAAGGACAGTTGACATTCAGAGATGTCCACAAACGGGCTTCCTGTTGGCACCAGCGCACTTTCCCTCCTTGTGCTGGCCCATGTCTCATGGGATTCCACATCCCTGGGCCACAGCAGACCTTGGAAAACAAGGCCTCACCACCCAGCCTTGGGGGCTGCAATTTGCAGATCCTGTCCCCATGGACAGCGCAGCCTGGGCCCCAGAGAATGCTGACAGCGAGGGACGGGCCAGGCAGTGACAGGACCCTTGTTCTCCCTCGACACCTCCAGGACAACCTGTCTTTTTTTTCAATAAGCCTATTCTTGTTAATAGTTTAGAAGTCTCTTTGAAAACATTTTAATTAGCTTTCTAGTCACCAATCACATCTTTTCCACCTTGTTTTCTCCATGACATGTCACAAGGCAGGCAGGAGGACCCTCAGGCATGATAGGAAGGTGCTGAATCCCACAGGTTGTTGGACAGGATACTGGATCAAGGAGGGGAGCTCCAGAGGAGGAAACAGACCCCAGCAGGTCCTAAGGAGATGGCGATCCTAGGGGCTGTATGGTGTTGTCAGGCCAGAGAGGCTGAGCTCTAGGCTGGGTAGTTGAGAAGACAGAGAGAAAGTCCGATCGTGAAGAAGCACGGGAATCCTCCTGAGCCAGGCTGAGCTCCCCTCTGGAACTTGGGCAGCTCTGTGGGGTCCTCAGAACCCCAGCTATGAGCTGCCCTGTGGAGTAGGAACTGAGCCTGGTAGTCCCCAGTGACTCACAGTAATGGTGGACACTCCTCAAACCTCCTGGAGCCCCAGGCTGCCTCTGTGAGCCACACCCCAGGCTGCAGTTGTCTTCTGGGTCAATAGTGTCCCCCAGAATCCAGAGTCATTTCTCTTTCCCCCTCCTTCCCCTTCCTCTTCTCCTCCTTCCTTTTTCCCTTTTTCTCCCTGCCCTCCTTGGGACCAAGGATTAAATCTAGGGCTTTCACATTGGGCTACATCCCCAAATCTTTTTTAAATTTTATGTTCTATTTTGAGACAGAAAATAAATCTTTAAGTGATTTAGTCTCATTTAGACCACTAAGTTGCCCAAGCTTGCCTTGAACTTGGAATCCTCCTGTCTCAGCTGCCTAGAGTCCTGGGATTATAGGCCTGCACCGCCATGCTTGACTCTCTTCCTTTCTTACTAATTTGTTTTCTTAATCATAACAGCAAAACCTAATCACTGTAGGATAGTTATGAGAATTAAAGACCTCATAGTCACACTCCGTGACTATGCAGCTGACTTGGGGTGACTCGGTCCTGTTCCTAGGTCACTGTGTACAGGATCTGTGGTGTCATTCTTCCCCCAGTGCGGCTGCAGTGATTTCCTTCATCACTGGTGACCCCAGTGACCCCTTCCACGTGGCTGTGTGCTGCTCTCCAGCCAGGCCAGGCTACGGGAGGCATGCCCACCTCCTCACCCCTCACAGCCCTGGACGTCCCCCATAACTGATGTGAAGGCCCTTTTTCCAGGAAGCCCTACAGGAGCGGGCCCACCAGTGCCAGCTACCTGCAGGGGACTCAGAGACTGACTGCCAGCCGGTGTTGGGGAGGGGCCTCCCTGCACCTAGAGACCTGTGGACACTGGCTGACTCCTACCCAGACTGAATGGAGCAGAACCTCTGTAGTGGAAGCCAGTCTGGTGAGGTATGAGGGGCTGTGGCAAGGGGCGAGGGGTGGGGCCAGGACTATGAGATTTTGCTGGCTTGGGCTGGGTCGTCTTTCTTGAGCGTGACTCAAGAACACATGCACACCTGGACATGGCCATCATGCTGGGGACAGAGTCCCTGACGCAGCTGCATGGTCACCCACCATGGTTGAAGCCCAGCTCTGCCTGTGTTCTGCTCAGGATGGAACCCTCAGGCAGGTGGTGCCTAGCCTCCTGCCTTCACCATCCCAGACCTGCCAAATGAGTGGCCCTGTTCCCCGGCCTCCCCTTCATGGCACCTACTCTACCTGGGGCCATAGGCCTAGCTCTCAGCCCCTCCAGCTGGGGGCAGTGTCGAGCTGCCTCTCCCTCCCTGACCTTCTCTAAGGACAGGACTGGACAGGCTGATGACATGGGTGGGGACGGGCTCCACTGATAGACCTCTGATGGAGCATATTTATGGCTGCCCCCACCCGCTGGGCTGAGTCACCCAGGTGCGGGGCTGGCCGCCCACAGGCTGGCCCAGAACTGACAGACAGGAAGGGCCTTCCCTGGGGCTCTCAGCTGGGATCTCACCTCCCAAGCCCAGTCCGGCTGGGCAGCTCCTGGGTGGTGACCGCACCATCTATGATCTGTCTTCCCTATTTGTACCCAACATCTGGACTGTGCAGCCTTTGCACAATGACCATGGCCTGGTAGGGTCTGGGTCTATTCAGTGTGGATACTGCAGACCATCTTGAGCCTTGGCAGGATCTGAGTTCTGGTTTAGCAGATGTTGACGAGGCCAGGCACAGAATCATGGTCCCTCACATGTCCTGGCTGCCTGCAGGCATAGCTGGTCCTGGGAGGTGCCCTTCTCTGTCACAAAACCAAAGGCTACAAAGGCAGGGAAGAGGACGTTCTTCCGCTTGTCATAAACCTGCAGGAAAGTGAGAGTTTTGATGGTCTCTCTGGAATCGCATCTCTGTTCTGAGCTTACCCAGAGCAGTTGCAGAAGTGCTCCTCGCCCAGTTTATTCTACAGGGTGGTCACAGGTGGGCCAGGCAGAAGTGCTTGTGAGATTCACATGTGGGGTGGGGTGAGCTGCCAGGATGGTGCCCTGCAGCTGGTCGGGGTGGAGGGGGGGATGCTGCCTTGGTAGGAGCAGACAGAGGCTCCCAGGTGGCCCAGCTCCTGTAGGAGGCCACTGAAGTCATGCTGCCTCACACTTTGCCACACTGAGGGGTGTCGATTCCATGTACAGCTCCTTGGCGGTCCACAGCACCAGGATGGCACAGCTTGGCCTTCCTGTCCAGGAAGGCAGGGACAGGGCTCCCGCTCAGTGTTTAGGGCAGAAGCATCATGACCCCTGCAGTTCCCAGTGGGGAAATGATTTAGGGAATTGTGTGTGTGAACACAGCAGATGTGCAGCCCTCTGCACTGGTAGGTCACAGGAAAAGTCTTCAGCTTCTTCGAGGTTCTGAGGTTTCATGGCACAGCCTCCACATCATCAGCAGTAGCCATGAAGGGGACACCCCTCTTCCCTAAGAAGGTGGGAGGCTGATTCCTCCTGGGCATATTTGCTGTGTGTCTCTTCTGGGATGAGTGGGCTGGGATCCTCTGAATGGTTCTAGGTGACCACAGACCTGCTGTACTGTAGAGGCCTACTGGCCAACTTCTTATCCCTACTTCCGTCGTCTGCTGGCCTCACCACATTCCACTCTGTTGTCTGTGTTCGTTTCTCCTTGTGTCTTCTTCTTTTGCTGATGTCCTCAGCTTCTCCGGGCCCTGGCACCTACTTTGGGCATCCTATGGGCTCCTGTGGACTGGGGCCATGTCCTTGGCCCTCCAGTCCAGCTCCTGTGCTCAGCTATGCCTTCACCATGCCTTCTCCTGGTCAGGGAGGAATGACATGGCCACCAGCTTTGCCAGCCACCCTGGAGGCTGTTAGCAGGAGAGACGCCAGTGCCCGGCCCAGCCAGGTGCATGAATGGTTTAGCATTCCATTGCTGTTTTCACGGTCCCAACCTGCATGCATCTCACTGGCCATGTCTAGGGTCCACCTGAATGTCCAGCTGTCACTTCCAGGACAAATTCACCTTCCGATGTGGTCAGGCCCCTCCGGAATCTTCCTCCTTCTCTGTGGGGAGATGTCTCAAGGGAGTCCCAGGGACTGGCTGGTCGGGTCACTGCAGCTTCCTGGGGCTGCAGTTTACTCATGGCCAGCAAGAGAGTGAGCAGCTGGTGCAAGCAACAGTGATGATAAAGAGGGATAACAATACCATGAGAGCCGAGTTGCCAGCAGGGCATCCCCAAGGTCACACACCTGCCAGAGTCTGTCTGGTCTCCAATCTGGGTCTGTGACACTTGAAGCCCACACTCAGCCCCCTCGAGGCGGCCTCTCAGCCCCAGCCATGCTGGCGGCAGCTGTCTCCCTCCCACTCTTCTCTGACACCAAAACCTGCCAGCACATTAGATTGGGGAGGAGGAAGGTGGAGACTACACGCTGAGGGTTACTGGGTTGAGGCAAGCTGGGCCTCCTGGGATGTGACATGTCATAATTACATGTTGCACGCTGCAGTTGCCAAACATTAAATTAGAAGTGTTGACTCTTGGAGCATCATTTGACCGCAGTTACGATAATTATGTCCCTATGTCCCTATGCGAAGGTCAGCAGTGACCTCGGGGGGAGGCTGGGTGACAGGATGACTTGGAGGGTGAGGGCAGTGGTCATGGGCATTCTTGAGTGAATGCTGAGGGCCAGAGCAAGGGCCATGGCTGGCCTCATGCTGAGAGAAAATCCCTGGCTGTGTTCAGGGGAAACTGGATGCTGTTCTTTGAGCTTCTTGCTTCTGGGGAAGATGGAGACTTCCAGGAAGTAGCTTCAGGGAATGGCCACTTTGGATAACAACAGCCAAAGGTTCACATGCAGAAGCTCAAAACTACAGGTGTTCAATCTGTTAAGCTGTGTCTGTGGCCCCCAGGACTCCACTGAGGGCAGTGGGGGAGCCCATGGTGCTGCCCTCCTCTAAGGAGAGACCTTCATCATCAGCTGCCACTGGAAGTGAGGCAGATGTGACATCAGCAACCCCACATCACCTAGGAAGACATGTGAGGGCCTCACAAACACCCTCACATCCCCGGCCTCTGTGAGCTGTCCGGGCCTCAGCCACCCACTGCCCCAGGGCCTATGTGGGCCACAATGTTCAGAAAGGCTGAAAGAGGTTTCAGTCCACAGCCACCCAATCCCAGAGGGCCTCCCCAGTGATGAATGGGTCCCAGGGATTATGCCACAGAAACTCTTGGGCCAGGCACATGCAGCTGAGCTGCAGATGTCACCCCAGTCTCTGGACGTGGGAGGCCTCAGACTTGATAGGGCACTAAGCTGCATGAGAGCTTATCAGGAGCATGTGTCCAGGAGGCAAGCGGATGGGCAAGGAAGGCTCAGACTGACCTCGTCCACTAGGGCCACTCAGAGTGAAGGCTCAGACTGACCTCGTCCACTAGGGCCATGGACTCCCATGCCTTGGCCACCTGGTGCAAACTCCTTTTGTGCCACCAGGCTCCAGGACAAGGGACTTACACTGGCCCTCTGCTCTGCAGCCTGAGGGAGGACTGAGCACATTTACCTATATGCCACACTGAGGGGCTACTGTGGGGCTTGCCGTCACCAGAGCCCAATGCCAAGGCTCAAGTAGGACAGTAGTGGCCCAGCCCCTTAGTTGCCATCAGACAGAATGAGAAAGTGCCACTCTAGGGCCCCCAAGACTTCCAGACTCCCCAATACAGTGTAATTCTGGTGAGTTCTGGGCTTCTGCCTCAACAGCTCAGCTTAGCTGGTATGTTGTGGATGCAAAGGGTGTCCCTAAACCTTTTGTAGATGCTGCGGAAACGACTGAGGAGTTGGCTTTTCCTGCTGTGGGGGCAGGAGGGGCATTGCTGACCTCATTCTGGGTTTATCCCGTGAGGGGCTCCCGAACTGGAATAGCACATACTGAGCCCTTTCCTTGAAACCCTCCCAGAGGGTCCTCCTGGGACAGCACTGACAGGGGCTGGTGGCAGCCTGAGAACAATTTCTGCTGCCATGCCTTCACCCCAGGCTGGCCCATGGGGCAGGAAGACTGGCATCTGGGAATTCCTGCTTCAGGGACCCTCCTGAAGTACCTGTGTCCTGGAAGGCAGGGACAATAGGTTCCTTCCCAGCATTCCATGGAATTCTTCCAAGAACCCTACCAGGAAAATATTCATTCTTACCCTAGGTTTTTTGTTTGTTTGTTTGTTTGAATTAGCCCACTCTGTTTTGTTTTTAGGTTTACAGAAAAATCGAGCAGGTAGTAGAGAGAATTCCCCCATACATCCTTTCCCCCACCCCGTCTTCCATCCTTTCCCCCACCCCGTCTTCCCTGTGGTTAACATCTTGCCTCTATATGTCTTATGATCAATGAACCAAGGTAGATACATTATGAACTAAAGGTCAAAGTCCACATTCCAGTTGTGTGTTAGTAGTGGGTTTTGACAAGTGCACAGAGACCTCTATTCCCACTCTATGACCCTAATGTCAGGCCAGCCCTCTGTGCACCCAGCCCAGGAGCCCGCCAGGCTGCAGAGCCCTGCCCCGGGATAGTTCAGCAACAACTAGGGGTCCTGTGACCCTTGGGCAGGTCATTGCAGGTCGCTAGCACTTGGTGTTTGTAGTGGACGCTGCCCCCTTCCATGGAGTGATGATCTGGACTCTGGCAGGACTCATGGCTCTTCCAGGATGGATGGGGCCTGGTGGGCGGTGTGCAAATGGCTTATTCAGCCCTGCAGAGCCCTGGACAGGAAGTGCTGCTGGCACAGAAAGTGGCTGCAGTTTGCAGATGTGCCACTGGCAGCTCCTTTCCAGGCAGGCTGGTGGTTTCACTTCCGGTCTCCTAGCATTTCTGCAGCTCAGTACCTGCAGTGACAGGGCGGGGCCAAGCCCCAAGGTGGTATGGCAACCTCCAGGCATTGAACGCACAGGTGTGTTGCCTTGACTCAAGAGAACATCACTTGGTGTGCTAAGCAGGGCCCATTCTGAGTCTTGGGTTGGGTAGGCTGGCCTGCTATGGTCCAGTTCCAGATCTTGAACTGTAGCTTTTTCAGCTCCCCAGATCCCTTGTCCTACCCCAGCTCTCCTGAGCAACAGCAGCTCTATGCCTGTGCCAGCTACTCCCTCATACAGCAAATTCACAATTCCATGCCTCTCTGGGCCCCCGTACAGTCACTGCCTGAAAATCTGGACTTCCAGGCCTTTCATCATGGAAAGGTGCATATTGCAAATCCACCCCCAGCATCACAGGGGGCTGTCGGCTGCCAGCTGCCTTGGTACTTCTGGCATAAGGCTCTGGGCCAGGGAGGTGCTCCTTCCAGGCCACACTGGATGTCAGGCTGGCCACTGGAGTTGGAAGATGCTGGAACAACTCCACTCACCAGTACTGTCCTGCTAGAAATGGGCTCTCAGCAATTATGCTCCCAAGGGTGGGCAGGGACAACATCTAGGGATAACCTGGTTTCTTAAATCTGGGGGCGGGGGTGCTACTGACACCCAGAATAGGGGTTGAGATGCTGCTAAAATCCCACAATGTGCAGGATGGCCCACTGCAAATACTCATCCAGCACTAACTACATCTTTGGCGCTGGGGAGGCAGCACCAAACCTGGTGGATGGGGTGAGGACTGGCGCTGGCCACAGGTTCCCTGGGAGCCGTGGCCTCAGGCTCCATGCCTTTCTGCGGAGTCACTGCTCTCTGTGGGGTGTCCAGCCTGAGAGGGGCCTATCGGCCGGCCTGTGGGCTGCGGGTCTGGATAGAATCCGCGAGCGCGCTAAACGCGGGGTGACCCGCCAGGTCTCCGGACAGCGGGGCGGGTGAGGCGCGGTCACACGGGAGCTCGGCTGCGCACCCATGGACCTGGAGGGGGTCGGCTGAGGGTCTCCGGCACTCTAGGGGTCTCGGGTTCTATCCGCCCCGGCTCCCCCCGCGACCCTCTCCCAGTCCTGCGCGGAGCAGTGCTCCTGCCGGTCCACCGTGGGCTCCACGCCCTCCGCTCCCTGCCGCCGAAGGTGTCCACCCGGCGCCCGCAGCCGGGTTAGCGCTCCTGCTTCGGGGCGGGGACAGGGAGGCCGGGCGGGGCTCCGGAGGAGGCGGGGTGTCCAGGGGGCGCGGACAGGGAGGCCGGACGAGGGCGTGGCGCCCGGCGAGCCCGTCCCCCAGCTGAGCAGGGACCGCGGGCGCGGAGTCGCCGGCTCAGAGTCTCCGGCGGCGGCGGTGGGGGCGGCAGCGGCGGGCGCGCATCTCCGCGTGCGGCTCCGGCGGCTCCGGCGGGGGCGGCGGGCCGGGATGGGCGCGCGGCTGCGCGGGGCACGCGGGGAGCGCGCGACGTGACCCGCCTACACTCGGAGCCCGCCCGCCGGCCGCGCCGGGTCGAGGGTCTGCCGGGTGGCGCGGACGCGGGCTAGCAGCCGGCCCCGCCGGAGCATGCGGGGCGCGGCGCTGGTGGCCGGGGGGCGCGCGGGGCAGCCGTGGCCGCTGCCCCCCGCCCCGGGCGCGTCCCCGCCGTTGCTGCCCCTGCTGTTCCTGGCCGTGCTGCTGGGCTGCGCGGGCGCGCAGTACTCGAGCGACCTGTGCAGCTGGAAGGGGAGGTGAGTCCGCGGCGCGACCCCGGCCCGCGCCTCCGCCCCGTCCGGCTGCGGAACAAAAGAGCCCGGCGTCCGGTCCGCGGACCTCGGCGGCGTCGGCGCGGGCTTTCCCGGCTCTCGGCCCGCACTGACCCAGTCCCGGGGCGGCGGGCCGCGGGCGGACACCTGCTCGCCGGTGAGAGCGGCCAAGCCCCCGGCCCCGTGAAGGTCAGGCCGCCCTTGGCCGCCGCTCCGGGTCCCGCGACCCCCACCCCCGTCCGCCGTGGCAGCCCAGCACTTTTTTTTTAAACTGAAGTGTGACACGCAGAAAGGAGCGCAAGTCTCAAGTCGCAAGTGTGCGCGGGCGGGGCGCCGGGGAGCCTGACCCCGAGGGTGCGGGGCACCGCGCGGGTCCCTGTCCTTCGCGGCTGGTTTTGTGCCTTGGACGTTGGGACTTGAGCAGTGTGGAAAGTGCTGCGCGGACGCGCTGGGGCTGCCCCCGGCTCTGGTTGGAGGTCCCCACGGGGTGGGCGCCCACCCCACCCCAGCCTGCTGTGATGGGCTGACTGCAGCCGGGACAGCTCGCTCCGGGGCGGGGGCGGCGCTGTCACGGGTGGTTTTGCTACAGCCAGTTTTCCGAGAAGGTTGGGGGTTGAGCCCGGGAGGGGCTCTGCGTCAGCTGGGCATTGCTGGTCATCTTGGACACTCACAGCACCCAGTTCTGAGAAACCACAGTGACCACATTCACTCCCCCCAGAGGGCTCCTGCCAAGGGAAGGGGGTAGATGGAAAGACTGAGCCTGGCTCCCGAGATCTGGGCACTGCCCACCTCGCGGGGAGTTTTCAGCTCCCTCCGCGGCAGAACCCCCCTGCCTTCGAGGAGGGCAAGCTGATTGGGGCCGAGGGCGGATGGAACTCTGGGGGAGGGTTGGCCTCGGGAATGCTGGCGCCAGCGCAGAGCTGGCCTGGAGCCCCTGACGCTGACGCCTCTGCTGGGGCTGCCCTCTCCCCTGCCACAGTAATTAAACTCCCTGCTCGCAACTCTGCTGGTGAATCAGCACCCAACCCAAAGCCTTGGGGTGTCCTGCTCCAGCAAATCAAAAACAAACTCAGTGCCTGTCCTGTAAACCTGAGTTTCTAGGGGAACCGGCCTCCTTTCTAGGTTTCAAAGGACTGTGCCTACAAGGACCCCTTCTCCTAAGTTCAGGGGCAGGTCGGTGCCTCTGACAGCGCGTGCAGTGGTAGAGGTGTGCCCTGGGGTGCCTGGGCATCCTCCTGTCTGCCTGGAGGAGCAGGGGTGTGACTGGCACCCCTCCCCGTGACTCCTTCCAGGGCCCCCTCCTACAGGCAGAGCCGGTGGGCAGAGGCAGCCGCTGGGGCTCTGGGAGCTTGGGTGTGACCTGCAGCACAGAGGGGGCTCTTCGCCCTGGGGTCTATGCCCCAGCTGACTCACTGTCAAGGGGGCTGCTTTGTCACTAACTCCATAGCGATTATAATTTTACAAGCTGCTCTAAAGACAGCCCAAGGTGGAGGGAGCCGGAAGCTGAGGTATGACAGATTCTGATCTTGGTAGGAATGGAAGGGAGTTGCTGTCTAACACTGGCCACTCGCATTTGACGCACTAACCTTCGGGGTGTTTCCAAGCAGTCATGCTGGAGATTTTGCAATGCCTCTCCCTGTGGAAGGGCAGGACCAGCGCCCCATCTTTATGGCCCTGGCTCATAAAGATGGACCCTGAACTTTCCCACTGCCATCAACCAGGGGGCACAGCAGGTGCAGCCACACCTGGACTGTCTCTTACAAGGTAGGGAAATGAAAGGCAGAACTTGTCAGCAGAGCCTTTTTTTTTTTTTTTTTTGGTTTCACCCTTGAGCCAAAGCTCTTCCTGCCTTTAGTAAACCAGGGACCATCCTCTTGTCCTGGGCTCTGGGCTCTCCTGGCTGTGCGTGTCAGTGCTGGGTGCTCGGTCCCAGCTTCGCAAGTCTTCAGGATGTACCCTCCCTTCCATAAAAGCACGCAGGTTTGTGTGTTGACTTCTTCTTCTTCTTTTTTTTTTTAAAGAAGCATTAATTCAGTTTAATCTGTGATGAAATCAGCCTTGTCAGTTTTACGATGTAGACTAGAACCACAGTTCTGTCTGTATCCTGTAGCTTCTCATAGCGATGCTTAGTTAGTGTGTCACCTGCATCTTGTGAAGATGGTAAAGTACGATTAGTGGTAACCAGTAGAGATATGTTTATTTTTCCAGTTATAGCAACTGCATAAATAGATATGTTTTCAGGTTTTCTGTGGTGCTGGATATTTGGAGGTAAGAGATTTGGGATACCAAGGATTTTGGTAGGCACCAGCACAGACCAGGCTTTGGCCTCACCAGAGACCTGTGAGTCTTGGCTTTCTTTTTCTCAGTGGTTGTTTTAACGGCGGTCTTGTTCATCCCATTGTATAGATTTTAATGTGAACACTCCTGTGCCAAGTACCTGGTTGTATTCCTGTTGACCTTGATGTTTTAGGAAGTGAGGTGACACAACTGCTGGTTCTGGGCAGGGCATGGGCTCTTTCTTCTCCGGGCTGCTGAGGACGTGAACCAAGGTGAGGCAACAGGCACCTCCTTCCTCAGAGTCCACCCAAGTGCTGCTTCCTTTTGGAGGACACACGTGATTGCAGCTGGGGGCTATGATGGTAGCCTTCTTCTCTTCCTGGGCACCAGGGGTTGGCCTCCCACACCCTGCTTGAGTTGTGGGTAGAAGGTGGGTTGCCCTGTTCCCCTCCCTGCCAGATGAATGCAGTGTTGTCAGAGGTGTGGCTTCGTACCCTCTTGACCCTCCAAGGGGGAAGCAAAACCTCAGCCTGGGCGGTTAATATTGAAGAGAGAGAGTTGGAGAGAGAGAGTTGAGGATCGTGTCTGCATTGGGCCAAGTGTCATGTGCTCTTCGGTGGGGGGAGGGACAGGGCAATCAGGTTTTGATGCAGAAGGACAGAGCTGATTACAGGCATGTGTGGCAGCCACTCACCATTTAGTTTAATTTTCACCCAGCACTATAATTATTCCTGTCCCTCATAGGTGTCGGGTGAGCTTGTGTGAGTTTTATTGCCTGTAATTTGTAAGTTTGTTCTGCGTGTGCGGCCCTGCCAACATCTGCAGCCAGGCTGGCTGCTCGTGACCCAGGGCCTTGTGGGGGTGGGGAGAAGGTCAAGGGGGTTTGCCCTCTGTGCTTCCCTCTGATGTGGTCTGCAGGGTGACTGAGCAGTCAGCCTGCAGCCAGCCTCATCTTAGGAGTGAGGTTTTGGGGGCCCAGAACGTGAGTCACAGGCAGTGAATGTGAACCATATGGTATACATTTTCTCCTTTGCAGAAAGTTTCTGCTAACTCGCTCAGGCCAGGGCTCTGGATATAGTGTTGCTTATTTCACATAAAAATCCTAAGAATGTGGGTGAACCTGTCTGAGATCTGATCAGAACCAAATTTCATGTGATAAAACACTTAGCAGAAGTCACTGGTTTTACTGTAGGCCCACTTGTGGTTATGACGTAACCATTAGCGACAAGCTGGCATTTACATTAAAGTTTGAGCAACAGAAACTTTTAACGTTTTTGGTGGTTTCAGTTTCTTGAAAACAACTGCCTTTCTGAGGACCTACCTCACTAGGAGTGAGCGAGGTATGAATACATGCACACTATCCTTTTTTTTAACTATTTGGAGCTTGGGAGGAGCAAAAGCACCCTCTTACTTCAGTGGTTCCCTTTGGTCCTTGTCTCTCAGCCATGTCCCCCACCCCAGGGAGGAAGTGTCCTTTGCCTTTGTTATGGATCTTGCTTTAATGATATTTGAGTTTATTTTTAAGAATACGCTTGGCAGTGCCAGGCCATGAGGCCTGTAAATGAATGAAAAAATGGTCAAATCATCAACTTAAGAGAAATACAAATATTTGTGCCTAACTCACCACTGAGTGAGGAGGGTGCAAGAAGACAGTGCTTGCCCTCATTGCTGATGGTCCTAGCTTGGTAGGAGGGCTCTGGAGCATGTTGATATTTATACCCACGGGGGCTGGTCCCCATCCACATCGAGGGGCTCTGCATTGTCCTCCCCCTGACGTCCTTGGCCTCTTGGTTCAACCGAGGGTTGGTGTCGAGGTCCTGTGGTGCTTCCTTGGGGTTCAGAAGCACACAGCCCTTCCTTGGTTCTCATTCCCACTGTACCTAGAGCCTCTGTTCTCCCTGTCAGGGATGCACTGTGACTCAAGTATCAGAGCTGCAGCTGAGTGTTCAGGGCATCTTGAGGGTCTGGAGAACTGAGGCCACCAGGGCCATCTGTCAGAGCAATGGCCCACCCCACCCTGGCTCCGGAGCAGGGTTGCTGGGGGAATCTGGGGGGAGGAGTGTACAGAGGTGACTGACTGGGCACTGTTCCCTCCCCCAGAAGTGGGACCCTGCTTTTTTTTGGAGGGGAGGGTGCTGGGGATTGAAGTCAGGGCCTTGCATTTGCTAGGCAAGCTCTCTTCCACTGAGCTTAATCCCCAGCCCCGACCCTGGCTTATGAAGGGGGCTGTGGGCACCTGAGGCAGGCCTTGGGTGGCCACATGGGCAGTTGCAGTGGAAGCACACTCATAGACATTGAGGGTGTTGGGAGCCCCGGCTCCCGGCTCTGGCTGACCCTGTCCTCTTCCCACAGTGGGCTGACACACGAGGCACACAGAAAGGAGGTGGAGCAGGTGTACCTGCGCTGCTCGGCCGGCTCTGTGGAGTGGATGTACCCGACGGGGGCACTCATCGTGAACCTGCGGCCCAACACCTTCTCACCCTCACGGCACCTGACTGTGTGCATCAAGCCTTTCAAGGACTCCTCGGGGGCTAATATTTATTTGGAAAAAACTGGAGAACTGAGACTGTTGGTGCGGGATGGGGACAGTGAGCCCAGCCAGGTGCAGTGCTTTGGCCTGGAGCGGAGTGGCCTGTTTGTGGAGGCGACGCCCCAGCAGGACATCAGCAGGAGGGCCACTGGCTTCCAGTACGAGCTGATGAGCGGGCACCGGGCACTGGACCTGCACGTACTATCTGGTAAGTGGCCTGGGGGTGGTGTGGGCTCACTCAGCCTCTCTGGGGTTTTCCTGCCCACTGTGCCTGGGCATACTGTATCTGCTCATACTGTGAAGACATTCCATGTCTGTGGCTCAGACGAGGGACCTCTTCCATGCCACACATGCCTGGGGAACCCCATGAGTCCCTTATAGGTGGCCCCTTTAGGGGATGGAAGGGTGAAGTGTTGCAGCTTGAAACTTGACTGCCTTTGAAATGTAGCCCTTTCTACCAAAACCCTTCAGGCAGACCCTGTGGTTAGTCTATGGGTCCCATCAGGTCCTGGTGTGTCTGATGTGACAGAACAGGGTTCATCCTCAGGCAGTGTGCATGGGGGAGCACAGCATCAGTCCCGGCCCTACAGGTGTGGTTATAACTCGTGTGAGAGGGGGCTTTTATCCCACAGATTGTCCTGAGGACTGGCCCAAGTGTTTGGGTGTGGAGTGTGGGCGAGAGCCGAGGCTGATTCATGCCCCTGAGCAGCACAGGGCTGTGGTGTCTTGGAACTTGGGGCTGACCCCAGTTCTGGAGGTGTTTTGTAGGTGAACATTGTCAGGACTGAGAAAACCCCTCAGGGCCTCTGCAGAAGGTGGGGCTGACCTGGCTGTGCAGGACAGCAGCAGAGACCTTCAGGAGGAGGCTCCTGGGTGGAGAGGAGACTCCAGGAAGGGGGTTATAAGCTGGGAGAGTAGACAGGTGGTCAGCCGGGGTTGCGGGAGGGGAGGAGTCCCTGCTAAGGACAGCGAGCCAGGCTCTGACCATGCCGGTCTTCTTCCCAATGTCTGATGATGTAGGAACCCAGGCCAATTTCTGGACAGAAGATCCCTCCGAGGCTACATGGGCCAGGCAAGGCTTTTGACAGACCAGGGGCTTGGCTTTGGGTTTTCTTTCATTTTATTTTATTTTATTTTTGAGAGGAGCAAGTGCTTCCCTGTGTGGCAGGAGGCGGCAGAAGTGTCACTGTCCAGTGTTGATCTCTAGAGAGCTCTGTGGGCTCAGACCCTAATTTAGCAGGGCAGAGCAGGTCCCAGCCCTTGTGCTGTGAGCAAGCGGAGTCTGAGTTTTTGGGATACCAGGGCCAGTGGTCAAAGCGGATGGGGAGGTAGGGGAGGGATGCATCTTGCCTTGAGGCTTGGAAATAAGCTCACAATAAAAGCAAAGCTGGAACAATCTGGAGCCTGTATTCAGTCTGAACGAAGTGATAGCCTTTCAACTGGAGGCAGAAAATACCAGGGCAGACACAGGGACTTGAGAACAGTCCTTGTGCTAGGGATAGGTGGGCTGGCCTGAAGGTGTTCCACTGCCTTGTGCTCTCTGTGGCTGGGGCTTTGGTTTTCAGAGGCTTTGGGTGGGTCTGTCTTCACTTTGCACGCAGGTTGCTCACACCTGTACAGCCAGGTGCCCTGCAAACCCAGGTGCTCGTTGTGAACTGGGAACACAAATGGATTCCCCCAACCCTGCCTTTGCCCCCTGCCCTTTTGTGTTCAGGCTTTCAGGCCAGGGCAGTGAGGCCTGTGGGGTCGGTTGAGCTGCCAAAACTTTCTATGGGGTCACTGGGAGATGGTAGCCCTGGCACAGGCCTGTGCTCTGCCCTCTGTGCATCTTCTGGACCAGCGGGCCAGGTGGATGCCTCACTGGCTCTGTGCCCAGGACTTTGCTACGTCTTGGAGGAGGTGCTCGGGTTCCCTTATTATCCCACAGCAGACCAAGCCTGGCCCTGGTGTCTGTTGGAATTGAGCCTGTAGGGGTTCTAAGCACCTTGCAGATGGTAGAGGCTTACTGGAGGCAGCACAACCATGCAGGGACTGTCAAACCTTGGGACAGGACCAAGCCTTGGATGTGCTGGAGGCTTTGGGACCCAGGACTTGACCCTGGTGTCCCCCAGAAATAGGCACAGATGCCTGCTCCCCCCAAAGCCTGCTCCAGGACCCTTCCTGAAGGCCTTGGGCAGTACAGATTGGGGAGGCTTGCCTCCTTTCCCTAGGGTATTTGGCTTTGATCACAGAATGGGGGCTGCTAAGCCTTTAATGCCCAAGGAATGGGTATGTAATGTGGAATGTTGGTGCCCGCCATCTGGCAGCAGCCACATTGTCCTCCCCAGGCTAGGCTGCTCTGGAGCTCTCTCTGGCCAGCCCCAGGGTCTCCCTTGTCTCTTGTTTTGGCCCTCGCTGCAGCCCAGGAGTCCGGGCAACGCAGGCTGAGTGTGCACTGTGGCCTGAATGGCTGTGCCTGGGGGCAACCCAGCTTTCTGATGAATCACAGGTTCTAGGCTGTGCCAACACAAGTGAAGAGAGGTGCTGCGGCTGAAGTCTGGCAGGCATTTGTGTGCATGCATGTATGCTTGAGCCTGGCTCCTTACATAGCCAGGAGGAGACCTGCCACTTTGAGAAGTTTTGCATGACAGCAAGGTAGCTCTGAGTCCATGTGTGTGGCATAATCAGCTTCCCAGACTCACCAGTAGCTGAGAAGACCAGAGCAGAGGGGCAGGCCACTCCTCCAATGATGAAGACAGGAGCCAGGTGGGGGATGACCCTGGCCCAGGGGATGCAGATTTGGTTGCCACCCAGTAGGTTGTGCTCGCC